>PVIJ01022410.1:0-16223 GCA_004024925.1 Scalopus aquaticus
GAGATGGATCACAGGTGAATTGGTGGTGGGCTACCCAAGGGGAATACAAAATGTAAAAGACATAAATAACAATAAAATATATATATATATATTAAAAAAAACGGGCCTCCCTGGTGGCACAGTGGTTAAGCGCTGCGCTGTGGAGCTGTCAGCAGCAGTGACGCGAGTTCGACACCCAGCTGGGGAGAGTCCCACATGGTGCGGCAGACCTCTCCTGCCTCGCCCGCTGCTCCCCTCAGCAGTGTATTTCTGATCTCCCTGTTCTGCTCCCCACTCTGCCTCTGGTGAAGCCTCTCGCCACTCCACACCTCTGGCCTGTACCCCAGCTGTATGTAAAAAAAAAAAACAAAAAAACACTATGGTGTTTACATATAGATGTTATCCCATTTTCTGGATTAAGACACTGACATTCAAAGTGATTGAGGGACTCTAAAGATGACTAAAGCAACAACTGATTTGAAACTTGCACACAGCTATTGATTCTAATTCAGTACACTTTCAAGCTATACTTTTTATGATTCTAATCAGAAATACGGATTATTATATCTTGACTCATAAACTATAATAATAATAATACCATGAACATTTATCAGAGAAAAAGACTATAATCTCACCACTAATGATAAATGCATATATTATTGTATGTGTATATGCTTATGTGTATATGTACATATTTAGGTTTTTTTTTTAAAGATTTACTTACTTATGCATACAAGAGCTGGGGTGTAAGCCAGAGGTGTGAGGGGGTGAGATGATTCACCAGAGACAGAGTGGGGAGCAGAACAGGTGGATTGACTAAGATACATTACTGAGGGGAGCAGCAGGTAAGACAGGAGAGGTCTGCTGCGCCATGTGGGTTAGCTCCCCAGCTGGGGATCGAACTTGTACTGCAGTGACTGCCAGTAGCTTCACAGTGCTGAGACTTAACCCTTTGTGCCACGAGGGAGGCCCCCATATTTGACTTTTGTAGTTGTATTTTAGGACTTGTGATCAATTCACACTTTTTCACCTATGACCCTTTGACTCCAAGGATAAAGCAGGATTTGGAATATAGTCTGTGGGCCTAAAAAAGTAATTATTTTTGTCCTGTCTATAAACCTAACCTGTGATGTTTGTCCTAGACAGCCTCTTGATCCCTATGTCAACTGGAGACTGCTCTCAGGAGAACCTTCCTCTTCATTATCCAGAATGAACCACTTACCTTTACCTTCTGCACTGTATTTAGAAGGGCTCAGATTAAATAATCTGCAAAATCTCTTCATTCCATGATTCTATTAAACAATCTGTGCCCTTTTCCATTCTATTTGTTGGACATTGCTACTTCTGCAGCCTGGACTATCTGTCTAAACAAGTAATGGTAATTGATTTTGAAGCGAGTAGGATTTTCATGTGATTTTTTACCTACATATTTTTTCCATTCAAAAAAATTTCCTTGGGCCTCCCTGTTGGCACAAGGGGTTAAGTCTCAGCAGTATGAAGCTATTGGCAGCCACTGCAGCAAGAGTTCAATCCGTGGCCAGGGAGCTAACTGACATGGTACAGCAGACCTCTCCTATCTCACCCACTGCTCCCCTCAGCAGTGTATTTCAGTCAATCTGCCTGTTCTGCTCCCCGACTCCCCCAGCCCACACCTCTGGCCTACACCCAGCTCTTGTATACATAAATAAATAAGTCTTTAAAAATAAAATGAAAATTAAAAATTTTCCTTGATATCAGTTTTCCAGGTTTCCAGAGCATAATATAGTGGTGCACTTGATAGAGAAAATACTGGGAGATGAGACCAATTAGGTCCCTATTTCAGTAGATCAGAATTACATGATGAGTCAAGTAAAGAAACGAGATAAGGGAGAACAAGCTCAAGATGAATCCAAAGCTTTATGTCTTGGAAAAAAGGCAAAAGACAGTGCCAACAAAGCATGATGAGTCTAAGCTGCTGAGAGTGATAATCCAAGTGGAGATGAAGGCTGAGGGAAGAAGTCAGACTAGAACCCAGCAAGTCATTAAAGCTTAAAGGGGAGGGTGGTGAGCTAATTGAAGGGGGTGCATAAAGCAATGTAAAAGCAAATGGACCACCCAGAATAAGACCTAGGGGATAAAGGACCCGTAGAGTCCCTTGCACTTATAGGCAATAAACATTAACCTGCATGCCCAGCCCTATCCAGTTCATGAGTCAGTCTTTATTCCTTGTCTTATTCTGATCTTCTTGTTCATTCCTTTGTCGGTTTTGGCTTCAAGACTTCTTATAGTATTTTTTGGAGTAGGGGTTTAGTCATAACAAATTTCTGGAGTTTCTGTTTGCCTGGGAGGCTCCTTATTTTTTTCTTCATAGAGGAAGGAGAGATTTGCAGGGTAAAGTATTCTTGATTGGCATTTGTTGTCTTGGAGTTTGTTGAATATGTCCCTCCATTCTTTTCTTGCCCATAGTGTTTCTTTGGAGAAGTCTGATGTCTGATTGGTTTTCCTTTGTAAATTATCTGTTCCCTCCCCTTTATCAGCTTCAATATTTTTTCCTTATCTTGGACTCTGGAAAGTTCATGAGTCAATCTTTAACAGATGGGGGCAATCATATAGATTCCACCCTCTCCCAAAAAGGAGACTGAAGAAAGAGTGTGGGGGAACTTAGTAGGGGCCTTCTAAAACACCTTAGCTCATTTTCTCATTTACCAAAGATAAGAATCCTGGGCTTCCACACACTCTCTAAAATGTAACCTAATCCCTGGATTGCCACCCCTGTGAATGCTTTCTATCCCAGTCCCTGATTTTCACTTCACTTTTTTGGGGGGTCCTGAAGAATAGACCATTGACTAGTAGTCTGCTTCTATTCAGAGGCCTCTTCTCACTCCATCCTCAATTTTCACTCTAAATAATGAAAGCTAGAGACCTCTGCCACTAACTACCCCGTCTGCATGCTTTCAGACCCTTGGCTGTCAGTTCCACCCAGGATGGAGACACCTTTCTGACACTATGATTTGACTATCTGCCACCTCTTTGGGTTGGAGAAAGAAGAGCAGACCCAGGAGTGTACTGTCTTTGGTGCAAGGGAAGGAGAAATGTTTAGGGTAAAAGCCAGTTTTCAAGCTAGTCAATTCCTGCAGAAAGATGAAGGAAAATGAAGATGGCCTTAGATAGATCATTAGATTTCATAAAAGGTAACAGCAGCGGGAGGGTGGTTTCAGTAGGTTAGTGGAAATAGAAGCAAAATTACAGGGGATTTTGAAGCTTTTTACAATAGAGAAACTCAAACAAGGAATGGTCAACCATGCTGAAACCTTTATTTAAGCCTGTCTTTGCACACAAATCACAGAGAACCTGTTCACCCTTAAGACTCAATCCTCACAGTTTCTCAATACATCCCATTTCCTTCATCCCTGCCTTCAATCTTTCTTTTCTTGCCTTTTAAATATCTTAATTATCCTTCCTCAATTATGTCTGCAAACAAAGATATAGAAAAAAACTTAATAATCAAATCCAATATGTGTGTGTGTGTGTGTGTGTGTGTGTGTGTGTGTGTGTGTGTGTGAAATACTCTAGGGCAGGATAAAGAAAGGTGCAAGGGAGGTGCCTTCATCTCCCCCTTAAAAATAGGAGAGTCTTAATAAAAAAGGACAATGGACAATTGACCTGTACAAAGAACTGGTACTTCTTTTCCCTGAGCTGCTCCAGGGTCAGAAATGGAAATATCAGATTTAGGGGAGCTGGGGAAGGAGGGGATATACACTTGTCACATGAAAGCCATTGTCCTCAGAAAGCCTCCAGAGAAGAGGGTAGGCTGGCAACTCCAGCAGAATTCTCTGGACAATCTCTAGACACTGACTTCTCCTTGCTATGGACACAGGACATTCCATGCCCCCCTGCCTTCTTTTCTCTGATTGGAATGCCTTCCTCCTTCTCTGACGGGTGAGTTTCTAGGCAGCCTTCAAGATCCAGTTCATACAGGCATACCTCGGTTCATTGCCCTTGGTGGATACTGTGTTTTTCACAAATGGAAGGTTTGTGGTATCTCTGCATCAGTGCTGTTTTTCCAAAAGCAAGTGCTGATTTCATGTCTCTGTGTCACATTCAATAAAGGTATGCACCTTTTTTTTAATATATGTAATACTATTGCACATTTAATAGACTACAAAATAGTGATGGTATAACTATCATATGCACAGGGAAACCAAAAAGTTCATGTGACTCAACTTACTGTGATACTCACTCTATTGCACAATATCTCTGAGGGGGCCCTATACATGCATTTGATGAGCCCTTCCCTATCAGAAGCCTTTCCAGGCAGTCACTCCGCCATCCCCCAGGCTCTCGGAGCACTTTGTCCATACCTCTATGCCCACTGCAAGATTCATATTTGTTTACATGTCTATCTGCTGGTCAGTAACTCTCTGACTTTGCCTCTTTAGTACCTCACAGTGTTTGGCACACAATAGGAAATTAACAATTGCAGGAGAAAGGAGACAAGGGAAAAAAGAAGAAAAAAAGTAAAAGTAGGATGGAGGGAGACAGGAAGCATCTGACTCAACCTTCCCTGGCCAAGGAAAAGGGAAATGAATTTAAAAGCTTTGGAGGAAAGGGGAAACATCACTTTTCTGACTCTTCCCTGCCTTTCACTCACCTTTCTGCTACTTTCTCTCACAACTGAGGACCTCACAGCTCAACTGCCCTGTTTTCACTCCTGATCCCTCAATTCACCCCAAAGGGAAAGGAAGGAGCCAGTCAGGCTCTGACTTAGTCCTTCCATCCTCTCCCTCCTCCCCACGTACAGCACTCTCACTGGTCACCTGCATCTCAGCCCCTGGTCCTCTGCCCTTGACTGAGAGCCCAGAGGCTCTGAGGGGCAGCCTGTGATGTCTGGGCTAGCTTGACGCTAGCCTGGGCCTACAAGTTACCTGGGAAAGAATATTGGCAAGGGGCTTGAGGTGTGTCTGCCACTGTAGAGTGGGGAGAGTAAGTCCTGGAGAAGAAAGGGAAGAGCTGGGCACCATAGTCTCCTCCCACCACACTACTCAGACCCTTTCATAAATGGCCTTTTCACATTTTTTCCTTGATCCCTGGGTAGGAATCATCATTTTGCTACTGCTTTCTCATGGACGGTCCCCCTTGACTGCTGGAGTTTCTTTACCATCCTCCCAGACAGATGCACTTTCCCCACAAAGAATCGAAGAATCCATGCCGGGGGTCCCTTAACCTTGTCGAGTTGCTCATAAGTCTCTCTCCTTACCTACGATTTTACGCCCCCACCCCTTTCCCAGGAGCCCTGTAATAGCTTATTCTCCACGAAGATCCTATATACAAAAACAGTTCAGGAATTGTAAGGCACTGTGTGAGAATCAAACACTACGTGAATAAAGCCTTCTCTTTCTCCCCCATATGCTCTGTCTTTCTCTCGTGATGTTTCTTATCCCTTCCTGTCCCCTGTTGGGCTCCCCTTCACCCAGCAGGTTTGGTCTGCTGCCGGTTGGGAACCGCAGCTGTGTGCTGCACAGGGGGCCGGGTCAGGATGCAGGCAGGCATCTCCGCCCGAGGCCGTGGCAGAGCCCCCAGGCAGAGCCACCGGGCCAGGCCAGGAGAGTAAGCATGGATAAGGTGGGAGATGGCATAAGTGCGATGGCTGTAGCCCCCCAGCACCAGCAGCTCTCCCTCCAGCACGGCAACAGCAGCTCCCACGTGGGCAGAGGGCAGGGGTGCCAGATGAGTCCAGCAGCCAGTCTTTGGTTCATAGGCCTCAAAGCTCAGCAGATCCCCAGTCTCACCTATCCCGCCTGCCACATACAAGCGCCCACCCAGAGCAGCCATGACGTGACCAGCCCGAGGTACCCCCATAGGGTTCAGAAATGTCCCGGGCTTCTCAAGTTTGGGGTCATAGTGCAGCAATGAGGCCAGGATCTGGTCAGTCCCATCGCAGCCCCCGCTCACATATAACCGGCCCTCCAAAACAGCAGCTGCGTGAGCAAAGCGTGGTGTTGGGAGTGCAGGTGCTGGCCTAGGGGAGAACAGACACACGATCAGGTCATAGTCATGTCACCACTCCTCTCCCAGGCCCCCTAGTATCTCCGCAATGCCCCCTTCCTTGCTCACCTCCAGACATTGAGCTCGGGGTCATAGGCCTCCACAGAGTTGAGGGCAATGCCATTGTGTCGTCCACCCAGAGCATAAAGTAGACCATCCAGTGCCACCAGGGGGAAAAAGCATCGAGCCTGGCACAAAGGCGCCATCTCCTCCCAGTCCTCTTGACTGGGGTCCCACCTGGACACAGTGGGACAAAAGATAGGAAGAGTGACCTGGCAGCCTGCTGTTGGCTGGGCCAGCCATTTCCCTCAGCTGCCCGGTCTCGAGGGCTCATACCTGAGAGTTGAAGCCAGAGTGCTGCAGTTGCTATAGAAATCTTGTCCCCCACACACATATAGTTCATTTCCTGTTAGGCTGGCAGCCCCGTGCCTGAAGCGTCCAGGGGCAGGCAGGGTGGGCAGGCGCCCCCACTCCACAGTTCGAACCAGTCCAGTGCCGCAGCAAAAGGCCCTGGCCCACCACACTTTTTGGGATGCCTGTCTTACAGCCATGTCTGATCTGAGCCCATCCCCACCAATCACTACCAGAGCCTGGTCTGGCTCCCTCCGCCTCTGTTGACCTGGAACCTCAGCCTCCACTATCAGCTGACGAAGCAAGTCTGAGGGCAGGGGTGGAGGCAAACCAGCTGCCTGCACCCTCCGCAGCTCCTTGGTGGACATACGGCCAAAGCGGACACACCGAAGCAGGGCCTTGGCCTCTGACTCCTGGGTCTCAGGATGCGCAGCCAGCCAACACCGGGCAGCTACAAAGGCCTCAAACTCTTCTTGCACATGTAGCTCATCGCTATCCAGCAGCTCAGCCAGGCAGGTGACTGGTAAAGAAGGGAATGTGGGGCACAGAGCCACAGCAGGGAGGTGGGTGAGGAGGTAATGACGGGCTTTGCTCCAGAGCCTCTCCAACCCAGGGGCTTCAGCCATGGGGAACAGGGCAAGGCAACGGGCAGGGCTGAGGCTCCGTGCCAAGGCTCTCTGACACAGGGCCAGACAGGAAGAGCTCTGGTACTGCAGAGCAGCCTGAGCAGCTCTGAGCAGTCCTGACCACCTTGCCCGCACAACCCCAGAGTAGGCAAAAGAGACAAGGAGTTGCAGGTCCTGGGCAGAGATGGTGTGTAGGGACACCTTGGTGCCCTGGGATTCTCTCATCCCACTCAGGAGCATGGCGCCAAAGAACTCGCTGCCACAGGCCAGGGCTGCTCGGTGCACTGCAAGAGAAGCAGAGGGGACCCGGAGTGTTACATAGACAAAAGCAGTTTAGTGTTCTGTGACCTTCTCTTATGCTTCTTACCCCTTCCTCCCCCACCCACTGCTCTTCCCCTTCACCCAGGAGGTTGGGTTTGGTCCTGGATGGGAACCAAAGCTGTGTGTAGCCCAGAGGCCATGGCAAGATGTGATGGACCAGTGAGGCTGATGAGTGACGGGTTGCTATTATTAGTTGTCACACATTAGTCACCTCTCTCAAAAGGCAAGTGATGTTGAAATGGTTTTCCATTGTCTTGTTAGGAAGTAGGTAGCAACTAGTGCTTCCCAACGACAGCTTTCAAATCCCTATTGCCTGAGAAAATCTGTATTCCTCGAAGGAGTTAAGTCATCTCAGTTTCCACAGCATCAGTCAATCCATAGCACAGAACCAGTTACAAAAGGGATCACAATACTTGTATTCCAATCTCTTACTCATCATATCCCTTAGATTTTAACTGACAGGTTCCCATCACTCAGTTGAAATGTTTCTTAGGGAAATGAAGCAGAATATAAGTCTGATAAAATTCTAAACACTAGTGAGAAATTTATAACTGTGAGATATTAAATTGTTCCTTCATACACTGCTGTCAGAAATGATAATGAACACTTTAGGGATCGGCTGTAAGACAGAATACTACATCACCCCAAAATTCATATGTTGAAACCGTAATCCCCAACATGATACAACTTGTAGGTAGGGCCTTGGGTGGGTGTCATTAGGCCATTAACGTGGAGCCCTCATGAATGGGGTTAGTGTCCTTATAAAAAGAGACATGAGAGAGAGAATCTCTTTTTCTCCACCATGTGGGGATACTTTAGAAGACAGTCTTCTGCCATCTGGGAAAACAACTCTCACCAGAATCTGACAGTGGGGACACCTGCATCTTGGACTGCCAGCCTCTAGAACTATGAGAAAAGAATTTCTGTTGCTAACCCACCCCATCTATGCTCTTTTTGTTTTAGAAGCCAGGCTGACTAAGACAGGATGCTGTCCCTTCTGAGAGTCCCCAGAAGTGTTGGGTCCTGGTCATTCTTTTAATGAGTGGTAGTTATGTGACTACGGGCATGTCTTGAACTCTGATATCTTTATCAAGAAAGTATAAGAGGGGGCCTCCCTAGTGACGCAACAGGTTAAGTCGCAGCACTGTGAAGCTACCCAGAGCCACTGCATACAAATTTGATGCCCGGCAAGGGAGCTTCCCACATTGTGCAGCAGACCTCTCCTGTCTCCCCCGCTGCTCCCCTCAGCAGTGTATTTCAGTCAATCTGTCTGTTCTGCTCCCCACTCTGTTTCTGGCGAATCCTCCCCGCCCCCAACCTCTGGCTTACACCCCAGTTCTTGTATGCATAAATAATAAAAAATAATAATAATAAAATCTTAAAAACAGCAACAACAACAACAAAACGCCATGATCTGGTAATCTTAAGATTCTGGCAAAACAGTACGGGACTTTTCTCACTGGCTGCAGGACTCGCGCGTGCCGTGTCACACATACTTAGGTGAAAGGACACACTGGGTTTGTCAGCCTAGCTCCTCTGTCCGAAAGCGAAGATGCCAAGGACTTTTGGTTAGTCTCTGTTTGAGTCAATCACATTCTACTTGTCCTACTGGCATGGACTGTGTCCTGAGCGCCAGCCAGCTGGCTAGAAATTCCTTGTTACTGGGCATGGGAAAAGCTAGAGCGCTGAGGGTCAATTTTAAATCTGTCAGTAAGCCTAGGAGATTGAAAACAACGCAGCTGCGCATGCCCCGTTCCCTGGGCCAGGAGAGGCACCAAAGACCACCCCAGGGAGATTCTGACTGCAGCAGGGATTCAAAACCACTGTGGTAGAGAGTAAACTAACTGCTGCTTGCACACACATTCAGGTGGCACATGAACCTGAAGAAATGCAATGTCCACACGCCCTCACCCCGCAGCCGACAGCCGTCCGCTTCCAGGTCCAGGTCACACCCAATGCCCTCTTGGTATAGAAGCTCTATGCTGCGCAGATTCTTCCTCAGCTCCTCTGCCTGGCTGCCTTGCATTTCACCTTCCTGGGCGCTTCCAAACCCATCGCGTCTCCTCTGGGCTGCGACCTTCACTCGCCGAGCTCCCAGAGTCTCAGCCGCAACCAGCACATCCGCCCTAGGGGCGCGGCCCAGCACCCCCTCATAAGCAAAAGTTAGCACGGCCTCCCAGCCCCCGGGAGCCACGTCTAGTTTGAACGGGGTTGGAGAACCTACGCCGTCCAGCAGCCTGGCTCTGAAGACACTGCTAACTGCTGCCAAGATTACCCGATGCACACCGTATATTCGCCCGCCGACTGACACCTCTTCGTCCAGCAACAACTTTTGCTCCCGCAGCCTCTGAGCTTCGGCGAAAAACTGGGTAGGGTGCTCCTCGCTGCGTAACCCCTCGGGCTCCGCAGTCTGGTCACCGTCCTCCTCATCTTCCTCTAGGGACAATGTTGGAGAGGGAAGGTTCCCTGGGGCCATGGGCCTGAGACCACGCTCTTCCAGGGGAAAAGGGGGCAAACCCGGATCCTCTTCCGGGGATGGAGGCCAGGAGGGGGTTCTCCGGACTGATAAAGGGAGGCCAAGGCTGTCCTTCTGGACTGGAAGGGACACGCGTCCGGAGTCCGAAAGAGAAGGTAAGGAGTCGGAGACACTCATGGCCCAGGTTCGCTGGATCGTTGCGGATGCGCAGAGGAAAGAGAGGACAGAGTCAGAGGTGGACCCGGAATGGCTGAAAGAACCCCTGCCTCCAGCCCAATAAAATGTCAGTTCCCATCCCTATTCCAACGCAACGCCCCCTCTCCCAACCAAGCCGGCTACTTCCCAGGGCTCTAGCAGGTAGGCTATGGGGTTCACCAGGTGCAGCGAAGCATATGTAAGATCCAGAACCCGGGACGGTACCTCCCGCCCATTGTGCCCCCATCCGGATAATCACCCTCCCGAGACACCAGCGTTCCTCTTGGGTTCTCACTTGAGCCTGCTTTACTTCTGATCGGGTGGCAGAGGGCACTCTGCCCTGCATCCCCGTCAGTGCAGCGCTCGGCTAATTATAGCAGACCCGAGCGGACTAGGGGCTGGGCTTCGGTGCTCCTACTCCGACACCCAATCCCCTGGGCCCCGTCCCCGGATGACCTCCCCTCTACCTCCCACCCCCCCTCCACCTGTAGGACATGTCTGGGTGCTGAGCGAGACAAATTCGGAAGCCAAGGAGGATACCGGGAGCGGGTGGGGAGAGCCAGGTAGGGAAGGCTGCGTTCTCCAGACCCGACAGGAGGGGGCGGGCTGCGCAGACCCGCGGGAACGCGAGGCCGGAAGAGTGAGTGAAGCGAGTGTTTTGTGTCAGTCTCAGGCTTTGTTGCTTTTTCTGTGCAAAATTAAGCTGAAACCCTGGAGCAAACAATGCGAACATGAAACGCAATTACCTGATTGGATCCACCCAGGGATAGGGGAGTAAAGAGGCAAGGGGCTGCGCATCGGTCTCTAGGTGACCCATTTCCACCCTGGGTTTCCTCCCTGCCCCTGAGATGGGTTCAGTGAGATGGCGGGGAACCAATCCTGTATTTTCAGAAGAGTATGGAGGAATCTAACCTTCACCTAGGTCGACGGGATGGAGACCAAACATTTGAAACGTGGGGGTTGATTTCCACTGCTTTGAGAATTGGTATCTCAGACTGAATGCGCGTTCTCACCTCGGCAGGACATCAACAGCCACTCCCTCTGCTGGTGACAATGCCCCTTTTCCATCCTGAGACCCTGTAAACCCGGGGGATCGCTTTTCTCTTTGATTCCTGGTATCCCCATAGGGAGGAGGGAAGGAAAAACAGGCCAAGGGCTGCTGGAGGTGAATTCCCTGGAGGTCTACAAAAAGGCTGGGTAAGTTGACTGGACAAGACAGGATGATGGTGATGGGAGTGACTCTCCTGTGGGGGGAAGCTGGGTTGCTCTACACAGCATTCCCTCTGACTTTTGACTGTCCACAGCTCTCCACTAGCCACTTAGGTATCCCTGCCAAGCCCTGGGTATTGTTCAGTTGTGGACGCTACCTTGGGGGAGCCCAGTTTACAGCTGCACATCCCAAATAGGTAGGAAACAGAGAGGCAGCCTGAGGTTGTTCTGGCCAGCAAAAAAGGTGATCGTCATCAGCCTCTGCTCTCTCTCTCAGTTCAGACATTTCAGTGTCCTCTCATGGCTTCCCTGCAGGGAGACAACTCATTCAGCACCGTAAGCCTCCACTGCCAAGAGGAGGAACTGCCATCTAGAGGAGCCAAACCTGGGGTTCAGCATCTGCCAAACAAGCACAAGAACACTGTACCCCACTATGAATTCTATGCCAATTCCATGGCTCTGCAAAGGCTCCCATTGTACCCACTGTTTTCTGGAGGCTCTGTTTGACTCCTGCAGGTATGACCCATGCCTCAGTGACCCTGAAGTTAGAATAAAACCTGCTGCTCTGGGACATCACCCAACCTCCATTAGAGTCGTGGGACTAAGCACCTCCAGGTCTATTAGCCATCCTCCGGGCTGCTAATGAGCTGGCTGCGAAGGGGTCTTGGCATTTTAGCCTGTTTGCATTTACTCAGCCAGGGGTTGGTGCTGCCTTCACCCTGTAGAGGAGCCTTGCCTGGAGCTATAGTCCCAAGAAAATTGGGAGAATTCAGAGACCAGGTCTGGCCAGGCTGGGGTGCACTGTGGCTGGGTTGTGGGAATTGTGGTAACCTTTTGGAGCTCAGGATTCCCAAAGGCTGGGAATCTAAGTAGGGGGGAAAAGATCTTCACTCCAAAGAAGTTCTCCAGCAGTACCTCTGAGAGAGGCAGAAGGGAGAAAATGACCTTAGGTCCCTCCCTCACTGCCCTGCTCCCCCAGATCCACTGCATGCTCAACATCTGGGGCATTAGCCTCTGCCTGCTGCTACCTTGGATCACTGCTCAGGCTGGCACAAGCATGAGCTCAGGGCCTACTGGGCAGCAGGAATGGATGCAGGGAACTTGGCCTGAATGAATTAAACGAGTCTCACTCCCACTCCCACTCCAGGTCTCACGTAGCTCTTTATCCTGTTCTCAGCTTCAGTGTCTGCCTCAAGCATCTTCATCAACAGCCTGGGCCCAGTTTGGTGGATCAGGCATGGTCATCTCTGCTTTGCAGTAGCCATGGCTATATACATAGTGGGCTTTCAGAACTGCTCTGGGTAATGCCCCTCCCCTCCCTTGATGTGCCCCTTTCTCAGGTGTGCTGACTACCTGGCTAGACCTTGCGCTTTCTGTGCCTCCAGCCCCAGAAAATTATTGTAAGAATCAGATGGACGCATCAAATCAACCAATAAGTTCTCTATGACCCCCTACCTCTGAGTTCTAGCCTTACAGGAAGGAGCATGAGGTACAAGTCACTGAACATGAATCCTAAAAATAAACTGTGGGTTGGGGTCGCAATAACCATGACTGTCCGTTCGGATGTGGGCTGGCTGGAGTGGGAGTCTCAGGCATGCAGGTCAAGGGAATTGAGGTGGGGTGAGAAGGCTGAGAGGATGGCCGTGAGAACTGGACAGATCTGGGAAGGGCCAAACATGGCAAAATAGGGGACTGTGTGTGTGTGTGTGTGTGTGTGTGTGTGCGCGTGTGTGTGTGTGTAGCTGTCAAAGCAGATTTCCAGGGGTCCAGACAGGAAATTAAAGAGACTCCACATTTCAAGATCAGTGCTTCAAGGAGAAATAGGGAGGACTTATTCTGAGGATCTGTTGAGATAAGCACTCGAAGAAACAATGAAGATACCAGATGAGAAATGCCCCTTCTCTTGCTCCTAGATATTAGCAATCTTGAGATTCACCCCTCTGGCATAGGAAGAGACTCTTCGCAATTTGCGAGAAAAAGACACTCATTTGGCCAGATATCTTTTATGGGAAGAGGCTGGTGGAAGAGGGAACTAAAGGGCTGAAGAGAACATGGATGAGATGAGGAGAGCGAGGAGGTTGGATAATAGGTTTGCCTCCTTTCCACTCACATTTCTTCTATCTTTTTACCCAAATTATTGCCCTCTTCCTGACCATCCTCTTTTATCAACTACCTGCTGGGTATACTCTACCTCACCTACTCCAGTCAGTAAACCACTGACTTCTTTGGGGGTACCAAGTGAGACAGGGGAAAGCTGGCTGAGAAATGAAGGAAACAGAATGAATGCCTCAGGTTTCCTCCCCTTGGAACAGGGGGCCATATTAACCCAAATCTCCTCAGAAAAGATCCCTTGACTTCTGATTCTATAAGTCATTTATACATTGACCACCAGATCCTACAGGGTCCTATACATCCCTGGACCTGGCTAGCTTATAAAATTCCTCATCCAGACAAACCTTAGTTACTAACACTAAGCTGGGTGAAGTAATGATGTTGGCTGAGTCAAAGGAATCCCAGAGGTAATTTTCAAAACTTCATCTTTTCTCTCTTTCATGTAGGAAGCATTTTCTTGGAAGATGCGGCCCTATGGTAATGTGGTTTCTTTGGTGTATTTTCTCTCTTCTCATCAGTCACTGGGGTACTCACCTAGACCAGTATCTCTGGGAACCTCAAAGTGAGAAGGGTATCCAGGCACAGAGCACACTCTTGTTTCCCCTCTTCTCTATTAATGACCAAACTTTTGAACCCAGGACTCTGCTACAGCAATCCCCAAAGGAACCCTCCTTGTTATCATGTGACTCATACCTTCCTACTGGGGCACTTCTGCCCCCACTGGTAAGGCCTTCCACTCCTGCCTTCTGTACAGAATGACCCAAAACCTAAAGGTTTCTGCCTTTAAAAGGTAGAGCAAGAGGTGTTCATCAATCACATTAGTTTACATGCAGGTAGTTTCCTTCCTTCCTTCACCCTTTACCCTTGTCCCTCACATCATTAATGAACTGTACAGCGTTCTTTGTAAAATTTGGTGTCCCGACTCCATGTACACACATTTCTATCCCTCCCTCTATGGCACTAGCTAGTCCTACTGTTTTGGAATAGAGTTCTCTCCCCATGAAGAAGTGTGTGTCTTCAATCTCATTTCCTGGCTCCTGTATGATTTGAGATGCTTTAGGAAATAGGACTGAGATGGCTGTGTGGAAGGGAGGGGGTTTTCTGGAGGCTGAGTGGCAGAATGGCTGGAATTTCAGGGGTTGTTGAGAGGATCCTGCCTCTATGACTCTCTGGTCGCTATCAGGTTAGGGTTAGTGTCACCCAGTCCACTGTCCAGTATAAAGTATGTAGATGCTCAAAACCAGTAATTATTTTCAGTGGGTTCATCTGAGTGGCATAAAGATGGGTTAAAATTTACTATGTCCTACAACTTTTGGGTAAGTCAAGTGAAAATATGGGTTGAATGCACTCTTCAGGGGCACACTGACTTCTGCCTCAGCCTGCCCTTCTCCAGCCATGAGCATGTCTGCCTGAGCCCCCTGGTTTTGCTGGAATCTTCAGATACTCTCCTCTCTCCCCTTTTCTTTCTTTTTTTAAAGATTTAGTTTTGCATACAAGCTGGGTGCAGGCCAGAGGTGTGGGGTGGTGAGAGGGTTCACCAGAGACAGAGTGGGGAGCAGAACAGGTAGATCGACCAAAATACACCGTTGAGGGGAACAGCAGGCGAGGCAGGTGAGGTCTGCTGCCCCATGTGGGAATCTCCCGGCGGGCATCGAACTCACACTGTAGCCACCGACAGCTCCACAGTTCTGTGCTTAACCTGTTACACCACCAGGGAGGCCAATCCCTCCCCTTTTCTGCTTAGTTTCAGCTCCCAAAGTCCTCCATATTAGAGGCATGGGGGAGAAAGAAAGGAATGTGAAATAAGACAGGGCCAAGAGTATAATTTTGAGAGGAACAAAAAGAACTGAGTTTTAGCAGTGAGGCATTAGATGGTGACTTAGGGAGATGGAGATGACTGTGGTTGGCTGATGTTTAAGATGATCATCCAAACTCACTGTCAAAGTCTGTCCATAAGCCAAGACAGATCAGGGAGGGTGTCACTATTCCACCTGCCCTTATCTCTCAGTATTTCCTATCCCACATTCTCAGGGAGCTCACCATACTCAATTTCTTCTATCCTTTCGTCCTGCTAAAAATCCAAAGTTCCCGCAACTCTTTCCCCTGTGCTTTCCACTCCCTCCTGCCTCCTTAGGGGAGTAGGGGGCTATCATTTTCCCTCTTCCTAGGATACTCCTCTGATGATCAGCCCTCTTAAACTGGTCATGCCAGAATAAAGTATATCTAGTCATTGGCGTTTTTGGAAAATACAACTACAAGAACCACCAGTTTCTGTGAGGCTACCTGTTCACCTTCCTCAATGCTGAAGGTTTCATCCTTAATGGTAGGTACTCCTCCACCCCCACACCGGGCTTCATTAATCTCATTTCCCCACATGCCCCCCACTCTATACCTCTGGTTTTTAGGGTATGACCCTAAAGCCTCTTTCTAGCTCTCTAGTTCTGAAAGTGGATGAAATCACCCGCTAACATGCTATGCTGGTGTGTGTGGAAGGTGGAATGAGGAGTAGGAGTGTGGGGGAAGGGAAGTTGGAAGTTGATGCTCTTTAGTCTCTAGACCTGAATCTCCTGACTCCAATTTAGAGACTGACCCCTTCCTAAGTTCAACTGGACACCACTGCCCTATCATCTCCAACTTTTTTATCTGCTCCTATTTGTGTGCTGATACAAAGATCTAGAAAAGAGAAATGATGCTACAGAGATGGAAGAATTGCTAAACATGGAGCTCCCATTATGACCCAGCAATCCCACTTTTGGGAATTTACCCAAAGGACACAAAAACACTAATCCGAAAGGATACATGCACCCGTATGTTCATTGCGGCACTATTCACAATAGCAAAGGTATGGAAGCAACCCAGATGTCCAAAAATAGATGATTGGATCCAGAAGATGTGGTACATATACACAATGGAATACTATTCAGCATGGA
>PVIJ01022411.1:0-16222 GCA_004024925.1 Scalopus aquaticus
GGTGTAGAAGGAGATGGGGGCGGGAGGGGGGAGAGAGGCGGGAGGAGGGTAACTACAAGAATGCTTTCACGGCTGGAAGTGTGGGCACTGGGAAGCGCTGCCCTGGAAGGTAATGTTCCCCTCACTAGACTCAGGTCTGTGATGCTG
The DNA here is from genome assembly GCA_004024925.1 of Scalopus aquaticus. Taxonomy (NCBI): domain Eukaryota; kingdom Metazoa; phylum Chordata; class Mammalia; order Eulipotyphla; family Talpidae; genus Scalopus; species Scalopus aquaticus. Next base: position 148 of record PVIJ01022411.1, read on the forward strand.
GGGAGGCTGTCACAGAACTCTTGCTTGTCTTAGGGACCTTGACAGCCACACAATTAGTCTTTTCACCTCCAGTTCTGTTCGCATGGTTCTAAGCAGGAGCAATCCACAGGCAGGTGATAAGCCACTCCTAAGTCCCAAATACTGACTTCTACCCCCACAGAATGACTTGCCAGATAGAGCTATAAAATGCTATGAGTGTAGCTTGATGAAAGGAATAGGAAGGGACAGAAAGTATGAGTGAAGAACAAGAAGTGAGCCAAAATGATCAGATGGATTTGCAAGAAAACCAGTTCAATATTGAAGAAATCTAAAATGTGTAGTAAAATCCCCAGAACTTATTTTTGGTGGGAACGTAAATTGACATAGTCGCTATGGAAAACGGTATGGAATACTAGAATTACCGTGTAATCCAGCAATCCCACTTCTGGGTATATCTTCAAAGAAATGACAACAGGACTTTGAAGAATTGTCTGCACTTCTGTGTTTATTACAACATTCTATCTAATAGCGGAAATAATGGGAAAAAAAACCCATGTCCAGTGTTCATCAGTAGATGAGTGGATAAAGAAGTTATGTCTATATGTAGACACACACACACAGAGAAATGTTATTCATTCATAAAAAAGGAAAGAAAAAAGTCCTACCATTTGCAACAACATGGATGAAACTTGAGGGCACGTCCATCATGGAACTTGGCCAACGCTACCTACCACAGGGCCGTTGCTGTTGTTTTTAAGAGCTGTGTCACATACCACCCTGGCTGCTTGGGAGGCTAGGACAGGAGCTATTTGTTGAGCACATTGTCTTTCCTAACAAACAGGAGCTCTGTTTGCAAGGGGAAGGTCAGTGGGCATTTGAGAGAGAATGCTTCATGTCTACCGTGAAAGATTCTATAAAAGCTTTATAAGTTGTGTTTTGCTAAGGCTTGCCCAGCCAGGATCTCTTTGGTGTGTAGTTTCATTTTCCCAGCTACCCACATCATAAGACAGGAGGGAGGAGTCACGCCTCAGTGCATGGATGAGGCACGGAGTGGGGGGGAGGAGGGAGGCACACCTGGCTGTAACCCCCCTGGGTTTTTAAGCATCTTCATCCTACTTAGATAAGCACCCAACTTTCAGCAGCCTTTCTGAAATGTGGTTTAATGACCTGATCAAAGCAAGGCAAACTTGCTTTGGGGTCCCTTAAATTATGGTTTCATATGGGATAGTTCTCACCAGGCATCACGAACCTGAACTCAAAAGGAAACTGTCAAGCAACCATCCATCCTGTTTTACGGGCAGGATTTTTAACAGGCTGACAGAAGGAACACCAAATAAATTCTTGATTTGACAAAGCCAATCTACACATCTCTTTATACCTGAGGAGCCTCCAGGTGCAAACCCTCATCTGGTGATGGGCTCTTAGCAAAATTGAATTCATTTCACTTATGCCAATGAACACCTAAAAAGTCTGGGAGATTGAGTGCCCCTGAGTGTTTGGACTTAATGGATATACGCAAAATCGCCTCTAAGCATAATAGGCTAATTAAGAGATTGGTAGATAGCCCTAAGAAGACAGACCTGGACTAATGAATGCCTGGCCCACCCAAATTACACTAGGTTCCACCTACTTTCCAAATCTTTGAGATTGTCATGTGTCTGTACATGTAGGTAAAGAGATCCCCAGGGGGTTTTTTGTTTGTTTGTTTTTTCTTTTTGGTTTGATTTGGTTTTTTGTTCTGTCTCTGCGATGATCAGAATCCCTCTAGAAGAACCATTTGTTCACATTTGAGTTGTTCTCAGAATTGGGCTATAGGACACTTTGTACTTAGCAGGAAGTCAGCAAATGTTCAGTGCCTGACTTGACTTTTCTCATATAACAAAATGAAACCAGTGGGGTAGTGAACAATTCTTGCCAACTAGTCTTTTTGATTATAAGTGGTAAGTGGAGAAGCGAGGATTTGGATCCAGGTATCCTGAAGCCAACATCTAGTGATTCAACTATGTAATCTTTCTCTTACATAATGATTGCCATCAACAGTGCCTTTGCAACCTTTTGTAATAAGAACTAATTTCATGTACTCACGAAGACAGGCTCTCTACCTGGTTACACACAAAAGAGATCGACTGTCCCAAATGTCTCTGCCACTGCCCCCCAAAAAAAGTCCAATGTCCAATATTTATATTACCTGTTATAGAATAGAGAAAATCTAATTTATAACTCAGGCAATACTTCTTCAAATCCCCACTGTTTGGCTTTTTCTCATTCTATAATAGTTCTGGAGTCCTTTCTGCCAAAAAGGACTTTCTGTGATGATGGCAGTGTTCTGTATCTGCATTGTCCAATCCAGCAGCCCCTGGCCTGGTGAGGGTTTGAAATGTGACTGATAAGATTGATGAATTTTTGCCTTATTTAATCCTACTTAATTTAAGTTTCAAATTGATAGTGGCTGTGTCTAATGTAGCCTAGATGAATAGCACAGTTGTAATGTCTTATCCTTAATCCTCTAAATTCATCCCCATACCCACTGTCATATTTTTGCCATCTCTTCTCCCCCCACCAAACTATTTGTTACATAGATTACATTACTTCTCTGGAACTTTCTCCTTGATTCACCCATCACTCACAATAAAGGAGTGCCTGGGAACTGAACTCTACAGCAAACAGGCAAGCAACTCCTCCCCCTGCCCCTGCACCCCTACTTCTCTCTCTCTTTACTTCGATTCTCATACTGAACTGTATGTCCAGAGACCTCTGAGCAAACACAGAGCTCTCTTAGAGTGTGGGGAAGGAGGTAAAAGTTGAGTAAGAAAAGACAAATTCTCCCAGATGAGATATAGAGGGAGAAGGAGCACTGAAATGCTATGCATTCTCTGAAATCAATGCACCCAACCTTATCACGCTGCAATGAAAATAACACCAATAAATTGTTCAGCATCTAGTGATTCAGTTTTGCCACATGTTCACTTTTTATTTTCACAGTGAAGGAGGTGGTTGCAAAACAATAGCCACCCATGGAGAGACAGTGTAAGCAGAGTTGAGAAAGAAAACTCTGGATCAATCATCGCATGTACAACCACTGCTCACGGGAAGTGAAGGGGCACCCAGATGTGCTGGCTTCTTCAGGTGAGTGGAAGCACCACATACTGCTTCTAGAAGCACATGTGGTTTGGGGTGACATTTTCAGAGGTCATTCTCTTACAGAATAGTCCCTGGAAAAACTGGGGTCTTACATCCACTCTCATTAGCCTAAAATGGACGCAGCTTCTGAGCCTAATACACCTGCTAGATGCTAAGCTTGGTAGGTGGGATGAATGTCAGGCCAGACACTACAAGGAGGTAAACTGGAGCTGGTCAGAGGTGAACTGGAGCTGGCATAGCAGCATGGAGAGGGAGTGAGAGGGAGCTCAAGAGAAGCCTAAGCCACCTGCTGTGGGCGCAAAGAGAAGGTCAGGTGTCTTGAAGCATGGCTTTTTAATATTAATAATAATGCAACAGGTGTCTCTTCTTTTTGCTTTCTGATTAACTTCTGCTATCTTCTGCAGCCTGTTGCTAACTATCCTGACATAGGGAAATCTGTTCCGTTCTGGGTAATAAAAGGAGAATTAGGAAGCCCAAGGTTGTTTCGGCAAGGAGTTGATGGGCGACAGAAAAAGTGGGAGAACAAAGAAACCTGCAAGACCATGGGAGTTTAAGCAATCTGTGTGGGGGAAGGAGTGTGCAAGAAAAGACCCCTGGAAGTGTGGGGACAATGTCTAATTGGATATTTTGAGTTGGTGACTCTAATATTTGTTCATTATTACTAAGTCTTCAGTGAAATATACTTTACACACATGTATTTTATTGGGGGAAAATTTTGAAGACAAGGGGTCAGTCAGGTCCCATGCTAGTGCATGCTGGGGGTAAAAGAGAATAAAAGAACAGCTGCAAACCCCCAAGATTTCTGCAGGTCTTGGGAGAAGTAGGAACGCCTGGTTCATTGCCCACTCGCACTGTCACACGCAGATGTGCTGGCTGTCACTCTGCTGGGGCTTTCCTGTTTATTATTTTTGTGTCTCCAGGCAGAGACATTCCTGTCCAAGGGTGATGGGGTGTCAGGTCAAATTACTCCCAGGAAGATGTGAAGAGACAAGCACTGATGGATGGTGCCACTTCCTTGGTTCAATGTGCACACTCGTCACCAGCAATTAATGCTGCTCCATTGGCCCTGCCTTCCTACTGGAATAGGAATGTACTAGAATGAATACGCTAGAAAAGCTGGGGGAAGCAGCATCTGGGACTTTGCATGGACAGGACACAGATCTCCACGCTGGTCATGGCAATGAGTGGAGTGAGATGTGGCAGGACCAGTGGAAGAGGATTTATCCTCCTCCTACCAGCCAGGTATGATGCTGGGCGGTCCAGATGCTTTGTGGCTGTTTGGTGTAGTGGCCAAAGGCCTGGCCCATGGGATGGGCAGACCTGATTTTGAATTTGGAGCCTGACCCTTGGCTGTAAATAAGTGCTTCTGACCCTGTGAGCATCAGTTTCCTAATCTGTAAAACTGGGATGAGAACAGCTACCTTCCAGGTTTCACAGTAGGACTAAATGAAATCATTCATTTATTTACCTAACAAATCTTCAGGATGTATTTGAATATACATATATATTTGAATATAGATAGACAGACCAATCGCATTCCCCCCATCCTGTATAGTGGAAAAATAAAGACATAATACCTACCTTCATGAACTTTATATTTCATTGAAGGGAAATAGGAAATAAATAATTTTAATATATTTAAAAGACTTAATAGGATTTCTGCACATAGTAGATCTTTGCTAAATGGTGTTAACTGGAATAAAATTCTCAATGACAAAGAGCTTATTAGATCATCAAAATGAGGATTTGAACCCAGAAGCAGTCTGACAGAACTTACTCTGAGAATTGTTCTAACATTCACACGTTTGAATTTAATTCACACAGATAGGAACAATGACTCACAGACATTGAAAATGTAATTATTGTTTGATGGGGAAGAATTACTGCTCCTAATTACTTTGCCCTAAATATATGTTGATGCTATCTATGTGCGGAGGAAGGCAAATGCCCTGGTTTAATCACTTTCCTGGTTTCTAAAGAATGCACTATGGAGATGCAAAGGTGAGGCACCCATTATTCAAACCCTCTTTATGTGGCTCCTTGGTCATTAATGGGGCTTGAAAGGCCAGTTTACCTACAGGCAACAGATTGGGCACGGAGGTTTCAGAGAACAGAGCCAGTTCCAACTTAAAAGTCTATGCAGATGGCTTAGCTCCCCCACCTGCTAGATCTGAGGGGGAGTGGTGGAGGGAGGGTGACCCAGACTTGGACAGTATGTTCACAGTGGTATCATTTCATCTTTATATCATCCCCGTGAAGCATTGTTAGTCCCAGGGAGGTATTCAAGGCAGTTTAAATAACTCATTCAAGCTCAACTAGCTCTTTGTTCAATTAGGAACAATGAAGGGGAGAAGAGCAATACGGACCTGGGGGTGCACCAGTGTCCCTGGCTCCTCAAGTCCTCTGAAGTCAGGACCTCAAGACTTAAAAGTGCAAAGTTCCGAGAGAATCATCCACAAGTTGTTGGATCATATTTGAGCACATGGGTTCAGCTAGCTCATATTTATAAAGGTGGCTAAGAAATGTATGCTATAGGTTGACCAGTTGTCCCACTCTGCCTGCCCTCAAGGTATGAGCCTTTCAGTGCTAATACTAAGACAGTCCTAGGAAAACTGGGGTAAGTTGGTCATCATAGCTAAGACCAAGGCCAGATTTCATTTCTGAAGCCACAAAGTGAACCTGGAGTGTTTCCAAGGCGGAATAGATTGGGAACACTGACACACTGAAAATAGTTGGGAGGATCAGGTAGGAGGACAGGGTACCTGAGGAAGTCTCTACTCTAAGCCAAAGCTGTCAGTACCTGCATCACCTTATTTTACCAATTTCTCTGTGGGATTCCGCCCCAGAACACATGGACAATGAATAATGACCTCCTGGGTGAGCACTGAGTAAGCATTTGAATGAAGGTGGATGGTTAGTCAATAACTGTTTAAATAAATGTAGCTCTTGGGCTGTTTGCTAAATGTATCAATAATCCATCCTTGAGCTCATGCTCAATCCTTTAGAGTAAGAGGCACCGAAAAATTAGAAAGAGTGTTGAATTTGGCAGTCAGGGGCTCTTGCCAAGTCATTTAATCTCTGAGTTTCAGATTCCTCATTCATAAAATGAAGATAAATTATTATCTTCCTTATAATGATAATGGATTCATATGAGAAACAAAGAATGTCTATGCTTTCACTGTGCAGTTTTAAATGTAAGGTCCAGGGTCTGCTGAACTTGAGTTACCTCCACTCGTATAGAAACCAAACTTTGATCCTTGTTTATTTCCATAACAGCTAAATTGCGCAATTATCCCCTGCCCTTTTCACTCTCCTTTTATGTCCTATCAAAGGCAATGCAAAACATTATTCGCATGTGACCTGCAGGTCACCTACCTTTTGCCTACAGGTGTTGGATTTTTTTTAAGTAAGTCACTTTAATTTCTGTTATGGATATACCTGAATATTATCAGAGAAGCCAAATAACTCTGTAAGGCTTATTACCACCACCCCCGACCTCCTCTTTCCTACTCCCCAGAAACAATCATTTTCAACTCCTGTAGCTGTACTTGTTAGCGTACTCCTTCATATCTCAGTTAACATCCCTATATTGTAAATTCTTTTTTTTAAATTTTTTCGAAGATTTATTTATTTATGCATACAAGCTGGGTACAGGCCAGAGGCATGGGGCGGCAAGAGGGGTCACCAGAGACAGAGTGGGGAGTAAAACAGGCAGATTGATGGAAATACACTGCTGAGGGGAGCAGCAGGAGAGCCAGGAGAGGTCTGCCGCACCATGTGGGAATCTCCCCGGCTGGGCGTCGAACTCGCGTCGCTGCTGCCGACAGTTCCACAGTGCAGCGCTTAACCACTATGCCACCAGGGAGGCCTCCTATATTGTAAATTCTTTATCTCCCAGTTTGATCATCATATATGGACTTCCCACTAATAAAAGATGAGAATTAATCCAATGATGCTATTACCATATTGTGTAACAACATGTCCAGCTGAGCTATGCAGTGTACTATGATTATATTTCCTTCCTTGTGTCATGCTCCCACACTCTCTGCCTAGGAGTAAACAATACGTTTTTCATTCAGCTACATGATTTCCTCTATTCCTATGACAGATGTCCAAACTTCCTTCAATAGACGAAAAGCCTTGGGTTTTTATCAGCATCATCTTCTCACAGCAATCTTTGCTGGAGCTGTTGTCCTCTTGCTCTAGTCTCAGAGGTCATCACAATCATCCTGGGAATTTGCTTTTCCTCTTCTACGCTTTGGTCGATCTGCTTCTCAGCTTTAATAGCTTCTACTTTGAAGTTCAGGCCCTCATTGTGGTAGAACTATTCTTAAAGAGCTTCCTGAGAAAGACTGCCGAGGAGAATATGTTTAGCAGCTTGCATAGCTAATAATTAATTATGTGCTCATACTTAATCGATGCTTTGGCTGAGAATATAGTTGTTCCACATTGTGATAATCCCTTCAGAATTGTAAAGGAATTCTTACTTTGTCTTTTATCTTTGGCTATTGTTGTGCAATCTGATGCCTTCCTAATACTTTGTTTTTTGATTTCTACTTTTTTCCCCTCCGGAAACTTTAAAATCTTTTTGTCTCCAGAGTTCTGAAATTCCAGGATAGTCTTTTTCATCCATTAAGCTGGACATTTGGGGAACATTTAATCTAGAAACTTGCCCTGTGATTCTGAAAATGTTCTAAAGATAATTAATTAATGAGTCTGTTTATTCCCCCCTCTCTCTCTTATTCACTCCCCCAGGATGTCTATTAATCTCCATTTCTATTTTTTCATCTCTATTCTGACATATTCACTCACACTGATCTTTCATTCTTGCCATTGACTTTTTCATTTCTACTATTATATTTTTGATTTTCAAGAGTTCATTTGATTCATGGAATGCTTCTCTTTATAGCACCTTCCTTTTGTTACATGCATATAATAATCTTTCCTTATCTGCCTAAGCATTTAATTTTCTTAGTTACCTTCTTTTTTTTTTAAGATTTATTTATTTATACATACAAGCTGGGGTACAGACCAGAGGTGTGGGGCGGCGAGAGGGTTCACCAGAGACAGAGCGGGGAGCAGAACAGGCAGATCAGAGATACACTGCTGAGGGGAGCAGCGGGAGAGGCAGGGGAGGTCTGCCGCGCCATGTGGGATTCTCCCCGGCCGGGCGTTAAACTCGCATCGCAGCTGCTGGCAGCTCCACAGCGCAGCGCTTAACCGCTGCACCACCGGGGAGGCCCCTTAGTTACCTTCTTTTGAAAGAGTCTGTTTTCTGCAAGTCACTAAGTCCTTAAAGTTTTTTTCCTTTCCTTTTCTCTTTTATGACTCTGTCTCTGGGGACTTTCCTTAAAAGTCCATGACATTTACCTGTCTACATATTGAGAGAAAGCAGCATCAAAAGGCTGATTGGACACCCTGTCAGTGTGACAAAGTTTATTTACAGGGGTGCTTTGCTTCAAGTAATCCACTTGGTCATCTTACTAGAGATCCTCTAGAGTAAGAATTGTTTAAATAAAATGAACACCAGGCTTGAGGCTCCTCCAAGCAGACAAAACCATGTAAACCGGTAAAGGAAACTAAATCTAACTGATCTCATGAACTTGACCCATTTCTTGTATTTCTTGTAAATGCCTCTCCAAATATCATTATTTCTTATAAACACCTCTGATAAAAGAAACTTAAATCACCTTCCTAAAATAGTACAAAATAATCTCTTTTAACTAATCCTCTGCCACCTGGAAACCTACATTGGAATATCCAGTCATTGTAAAGGTTAAACATCTTTCTCATTTTCACTTCAAAAGCCATCTTGTAATGTGAGACCTCTGAACTTCATACCAGTTCTCGGTTTAAAGTTTCTGTGTGAGTGAACAATTTGTTCCTTATGCAATAAAATATTCATAACAAGCAAAACTCTCTCAATTTTTCTTTTGAAAGTGTCTCTTGGTATTTCTCTTGGGCTACCAGATTCCTGAGGAGAATCATTGCATCTCCTGCTCCAAGGTATAAAATACACTTTGCTCCCTGTGTTCTGAATCTCGATAGTCACACCAAGACTGTTGCTCGTGATGTGGATTCTCACTCAAGCACTGGGTTTCCTGACCACGCCCACCCTCTGCCACACCTCCCATCGAGCAGACCAAAAGCTCTCACTCATGATGGCCAGAGTGGAAACACCAATCTTCAGGGTGGGGGAAGTAACTCCTTCTTCCAGAGTCGCCAATCCCATGTCTTCTTGGACTTGGAGAAATGACTTTCTCCACTGCTTCAGTTTCCCTTTGTTGAATCCATTGGATTCCCAGCTCCCAAATGTATTGTCCTTTTTTTATTTTCTTTTTCAGTAGAAGCTTTAAAAGCAAAAGCCAAGCAGACTAAAGCTCTAGTGTCAAATAAGTGCAGGGATAGAGGGGAAGAATTAAATATGGATGGGAATCTTCAACTTTGTGGGCATCGGAGCCCCAGAGCTGCCAGTGCTCCCTGGAACACTGGAGGAAGGGGAGGACATCAACAACTAACCCTCGCCATGCCAGAAGCAGGCCACTCACTGCCCATGGAAAAATCCATTCGTCATCTTTTGTCCTATGTTCCAAAGAACTTAAGTTGTCTTAAGTTCTAATGATGAAATAAACAGCCAACAAGTGAGCAACATGCCCACAAAGAATCATGGGAATTGGAGGTTGCAAACCCTACATACTTTTCTCCCCTCTGTTAGGAAGATAGCTTAAGTTTCTTTTATGATTATCAGAAGCATTTACAAGAAATAACCTAAGGTATGTGTCTCACACGTTCATGAAATAAACTAGAATTTGTTCTGCTTACATGGCTTGAATGATTTTGACTGCTTGGGGGATCTTCAAGACTGATCTACATTATATTTTATTTTAACAATCTTATCTGCTTCCCTAAGAAGGGAAAGCATTACTCGCCTGTCTCAGGCTCCCTGTAGGGAACTTTCTGGAGAGTTGCATTTTATCTGAGGTTATAGGTTTGGATTTCAAATGTACAAATTACCAGTTGCATGCCTTAGAGGAAATAGTTTGGTATCTCTGAGTCTTAATTGTCTCTTCTTTAAAATGGGAATTAAAAATAAATCAGCACAGTAGCCACACTGGGTAAATTCACACTTGTGAATCATATTCTAATAATCTCAGAAAATGTGCTTGAATCTGATTCACAAGTTCATGTTCACAACCTTCTTCCTCCAGTGTCTTCTACAGATGCGCAGCCATGATGGAATTGTTCCTCCTCATGCATTTAGCATGTTTGCAAACATACTTTATTTATTTAAATGATTAGGGAAGAAGTTAGTCTACAGAAATTAATTTCAATACCACTGAGTTTAAGAATTTTTTTACTTCGGCATTTTCATGGAACTAAATCTTTGCAGAAGACATTGGGAAGACAGCTTCACTCTTTCTGGATAATCTTAGGTTCTTTGTTCAAGTCCCATGTACTTTGTTTGATTTGATAATGACTTCCTTTGTCAGGTAAAAAAATAATATTTTGCTTATTACAAATTCAATATAATCATAGGCTAGAAATAAAAATTGCCAGCTAGATTTAAAGAAAAATCTCACCAACCCAGAAACAATCAGAGCCTTCATATGCGCATGCATGGGCACACACACACACACACACACACACACACACATCCCCAAGAGGTGGAAAAAAAATGATTGATAGATTTGACTACTTACAAATTCAAATTTCTCCATGGCAAAATTCATGTAAACAAAATAAAAGCAAACAACAAACTGACAAAATATTTGCACTGATGTGACAGATAATATCGTGACTATGTTTCATATATAATTATCCTTGCTTTTTAATCTTTTCTCTCTGGCCAGACATGGAGCCCCTGGAAGACAAGGGGGGGTGGATGTCTTTGGTTTTATGGTGACTCCCATGGTAAGGCTCCCTCATCCATCCTTTCCGAACTGAACTGGGTTGAGTTGAAGAAGACTGGATTCAAAGTTCATTTATAGCTCTGTCTCAGGGAGTCTCATGCAAAATTGATGTTCAATAAATAACTGTTGAATGAATGTGTGTGTAGAGAATAAAAAGTCATTTCTTCCCCACGAAGTTCTGTTGTTAAAGATTGGATTTCTGTGACTACCGGAGTTATGTGTCCCTCCTGACCTCTCTGCCAAACTTCCAGCTGTCAAGTCTCCTGCCGTCATTCTCTCCCTCTTCCAGGTGTCGTTTCTAATCTCCTGGTCACAGGAAATCAGAACACTTATTATATACCGGGTGCTATGATAGAGATATGGAAGTAAACACAGCCCTAGGCTTCTCAAATAACACTCCATCTTGGGAGCCAAGTAGGATGCAGTCCAAAGAACCGTGATTGACTTGGATAAGCACTATGTCGAGGGGAGATTCACCACATGAGTGAAAACGGAAGGTCACAAGGCTGGATGGGTGACTGTGGTTCGTTAGATTGAGCAGAGCTTTGTAGCTTCTACCCAACGCCTGATTTGAAAAATGTGGGGGTGGGGGGCGATCTGGGAAAAGAATTGTCTATTCAGAGAAGACATATAGATTCAGAACAATGATGTGTCTAGTAGACAAAGGGAAAGGAAGAGAAATTTATTCATAGTCTACTGTGTCCCCAGGGAATGTTGCCAGATGCTTCATATATGACATTTAATGATTTTTCCAATGGTTCCTTAGACCAAAGAGGATATTAAGATGTTAAACAAGATAATCAAAGTCCTTCAGCCAATAAAAATAGATCTCTGGAGGCAACCCAGATCTCTCTCTGCCCCCAAAGCCCATGTATGCCAGTGTGTGTGTGCGCGCGCTCGCGTGGGAGGGGGGCCTTCAAGGCCTTTTCTCTTTCAGCTCATATGCTCAGATGTGTCTTGAAAGGCTCTGCATATAAGGATAAAGTTCATCCTAATATCATTTATTCCAACACGGAGGATCCAAATGGAGTGGATGCAGTGCTGGCTGAGGAACACACTTGCAACTATCATTCTCTTTGCAACTACACATTCAGACAACTTCTCACAGCGAGACCTTCCTGGGGAGAGAAGGCTGCCCATTTTGGGCAGGCTCAACCCCATGTTGGAAGCTCTTTTTCTCCACTTTCTCAGGGGAACTTGATATTAATGACTCCTCTGATCTGAAGGTGCTGCTAATCTATTATCACCCACCACATGACACTGGGGCTCTTTGTTTGTTTTACAGAAATAGGCTGCATCGATTTCTACCCAATGTTAAATGCTGCCCAACTATCCGGAGGCATTGAGGCGAGAGAAGACAAGAACTGATCGAAGGCAGAGTGGTGTTTTTCTCTGTGGCGGTGTTTGAGGATGTGCAGACCAGCTGCCCAGGAGCTCTTCCCTCCTCTCACCTAACACAATGCCTCGGTTCCACTGTAAGTATCAGAGCTAGACAAGCTGGACAAGCTTGTAGAGACCACCCAGCGGCTGTGGGCAGTGGTAGATGAGTCTGCTGGGACCTAGTGAGGGATAATAGTGACTTTCTCAAGCTGCACAGAAAGGAACTGACAGCTTTTCCAACCGTGAGCCCTGGTCCCAGGCTTGTAGTCTCTCACTAAAGATTTCTGTTTTCACTGGCCTTATGGACAGGACATCAAGGGAGTAAAATTATGATACCCCAAGGAGAGGTGGGATCTTTAGTAGAGGGGACTGTTTAGAAACAGTTTCAGAGACAAGAAAATTGAGGTTGTGTTTCGGGAGTCCTAAGCAGAGTCTCAAGTACTTACAGAGGAGTAATGTTGGGGGGACAAAAAGAGATTAGGGTCCCGCCTTGGAGAATCCTGAATACCAAAGTGAAGCAACTAGTAGCCCCAGACCGCTTCTCAGGATGACACGTGCAACTGACTTCTCTTGAATTCTACCATCTTCCTTGACTACGCCATGTTTACTCATCCATGCCCTTAACAAACTGTTATTGAATGCCTCCAAGTCAGGAATTGTGCCAGGTTCTGGGGACCCAATAGAAAGTGAGATGAACAAGACCTCTAACCTCAGAGTTTACCTTCCCATGGGATCCAACACAATCAACCCAGATAAATGGATCTAAGAAAACCGGTGACTGCCCACATACTAACCAAGGTATTAGCACCAGCTTAGCCTGGAACCATCAGTTACTCTGTCCTGGGCAGGTCACCCTTTCCCCATCGTTTCTTTCACGTGTACTAACCTGCACTCAGGATCTATATCCAAGTCTATTAATCTTAGTAGAACAAAGATACACATGATGCCCCCTGGACACTTGTATTCGTTATTCTCACACCAAAGAGATCACATGTACTGAGGGGGCATAAGGAGATCTCCAGGGGTAGCAGTGGATCCTCCCAGGAAGCCCCGGCCTGGCCGATGTTGGGGACCCCTCATGAGGACCCCCATACTTAATGGACAAGCCCGCTTTGTTCATCAGACTCAAATCGCCTCAATTTGTAGGAACTTATTTGTGCCCGCAGCTGCATCATGAACAAAGAGCGCAGCTACAGGATGTGTTCTCGGCTTAGAAGAAAAGTAGAACAGGACACACCCCCAAAACATGGTGGTGAACAGACGCTAGGATCAGACTCTCCCACAAAAAATCGATTTATGGAGAAAAATATCCCTAACTTTGAGAGCTGACTCGAAGAGAACCGCATACCCTACACAATACAATCAACCCTGGGGGTGCTTTAGACTTAAAAATAATCTGAAGAGTCGGAGTAAAGAGAAGAGAAAAGACATCAGACTACACACAAAGGAGCAGCAGAAAGGAGAGGTGGGCTTCCTCTGAGAGCCACTGAATACAAGGTTAGAAACTGCAGTGAGGTTGGAGGGCTCCAGCCAGCTGACTGGGAGCGTGACCCCCACTCCCCCACCCCACGACCCCCCTCTCTTCCTTGCGTGGCAGCCCTGAGGAGCTGGAAAGTGGGAGGGTCACTGCGTCCCATCCCCCACCTGGGGCTAGGTAACATCTTAAAGGGGAGAAAGTCCAAGCAAGAAACATCCCCCACTGGTTGCTAGGTGATAGAGTAGCCAGAAAAAACGGTTGGGCTGGAAAACCTCCTGCAGAAACCACCTCAAACACTCTGGGCTTTAGAATGTAAATTGATCCCAAGCTGATGGGAAGGATGGCATTTAAGGACTATTGCCTGACAATCCCCAAAACCCCTCCCATACCTGTTGCTGAAACTATCTCCTGCTGAAACTATCTCTGACCACACCCTCCCCTGCAAAGTGTCAGCATCTTGGCACCCGGAGGGCGGCAAAAAACAAACAAACAAACAAAAAAAGACCACAGCAGGTGGTGAACACGGCCCAGCACTTGCCATCACCCTCTAGGTGGCTGCACACTGGCACCCTAGAAACTAGGGGAGGTGAAACGCTGATCAACAGCCACCCACAGCCTCCACCCCTGCACCCCTTCATGGAGTAGCAGGCCCCAAGCAGCAGAAAAGAAACTAAGACCAGGAGCTCCCAACCCCTCCCCACCAGACATAACCCCAGGGGCAGGAATAGCCCCAGGCAAACGGCGGGGGGAGGGGAGAAAGAATAGAAAGACTCCCAGCAAGAACTAATGACAGCAGCGACAGCAAGACAACAACATCTGTCACTGGAAAGGAGGGGCTGAACCCCAGCAGGGGACCCAACCAGAAACCCCAGAACCTAAGAACAAAAGGACTACAGAACTCCAAATTCACATCTCAGCAATACTTTATTTTCTTTATTATTATTATTTTTATTTTTTTACTATTTTATTATTAGTAGTAGTAACCTTTTTTTTTTAACTTTTAACCTACCTTTTTCTCTTGGTCCTTCATTCCTACTTTTCTTCATCTTCATTCCCCTTTTCTTTCCTCTCCCTGTTTTTTTTTTTTCCTTTCTCTCTTTTCTCTTTTCTTTCTTTTTTACTACAAACCACCCCTTCATCTTCCCTAATTAAACTTGGAACCGGAAACACAATGGAGACATGCCACGAGAAACACAAAAATTCAACAAAGAAAAATAAAAAAATCCAGAAGATACCCAGCCACAGTCAAGGCAACTCAGACACTAGGGAACCACAAACACTCCTGAGCAAGTAAAACCAGGAGTCATGCCCGCCAGCACCAGTGGAAAACTATGAACAGAGCAAAGCAGAAAACCAACAACAGGAAAGAAAAAAGTCACAAATGACCCTCAAAACAATACACCACAAAAAGAAAATCCCTCTCCAGAACCCATTAATATGGTCATAGAAGATTACATCCACCTAACAGATAAAGACTTCAAAATAGCCATCACAAAAAAATTGATAGAATTAAATGAAAAAAACAACTGAGGAACTAGAATGAATCCATAAAGAAGAAATTGAAGGAACTGGAAGATTTAAAAGAACTGAAGAACGAGAACGAATCCATAAAGAAGAAATTGAAGGAAATGGAAGATTTAAAAACATTAGTAGAGGAGCTAAAGAAATCCAGGGAAAGCCAAAAAAGTGAATTAAAAGATACGCAGGGAAGAATAAGCACTCTGGAAGATAAAGATACTAACAGAATCAAGGCAGAAAAGGAAAGAGAAAAACAAAGGAAAAAGAATGAGAAAAAGCTTCGAGAACTCTCTGACACCATGAAAAAAGGAAACATCAGAATCACAGAAATCCCAGAAGGAGAAGAGAGAGACAACGGAACAGAGAAACTTCTCAAGGAGATAATTGAAGAGAACTTCCCAAACATGAAAAAGGAAACAAAAATTGACATACAGAAAGCCAGACGATCTCCATATTATTACAACAAAAGAAAAAAAAAACTGCAAGACATATGATAGTAAAACTATCGAGAATTCAAGACAAGGAAAATACATTGAAAATGATGAGGGCAAAGAAACAAATAACCTATAAAGGAAAGCCAATCAGGCTGACATCAGATTTCTCTGAAGAAACACTACAGGCAAGAAGAGATTGGAGGGACATATATAACACACTACATGCCAACAAATGT
>PVIJ01022412.1:0-16154 GCA_004024925.1 Scalopus aquaticus
TATTTTATTTATACATACAGCTGGGGTACAGGCCAGAGGCGTGGGGTGGTGAGAGGCTTCACCAGAGACAGAGTGGGGAGAAGAACAGGCAGATCAGAAGTACACTGCTGAGGGGAGCAGCGGGCGAGGCAGGAGAGGTCTGCCGCACCATGTGGGATTCTCCCCGGCCGGGCGTCGAACTCGCATCGCTGCTGCCGACCGCTCCACAGCCCAGCGCTTAACCACTGCGCCACCAGGGAGGCCCATTAACCCATCTGTTATAATGTCATTGTTTAACCTCCTGGAACAAGTTGCTTAGGGTTTACCTGGAGGTCTGGTTTTAAACTGGGCCTTAATTGTATCTTTCTACTTTTCCCATACCCACCCTGTTCTAAATCTGAGTTATCAGAACATCAAAAACTTTTGTCCTTAATCTGATGAGTAGGAACTTTTTGCTTGTTTTACTTTCTTAAAGCAAACCAGTATTTTTTATGACATTTAACAGTAGGAAGAAATTAGATCTCCCCTGACCACTGTGGTTTTCCAGAGTAGTAGAATGAAGAGAATATATATACATAAGGAGGATTATTTTAAGGAATTGGCTGGCATAATTGTGGGGCGGCAAGTGTGAGATCTGTAGGACAGCCTGGCAGCTCAGAGGAGTCATACTGGGGTCTTAGGCAGAATCCTTGTCCAAGAAACCTCAGTTTTTATTCTTTTTTTTTTTTAAATCATGCTTATTGTGGTGATGTTGATTTACAACTCTGTATATATTTATGGTATAGGCTCACACCTCTACCCATGTATGTTGTCATAGCACACCCACCGCCGAAGCAGCAGTCATCCTCCACCATGTCCCTGGGATCCCCTCCGCCTCGTGCTTCCAAGCCCCCAGCCTCGCCTCTGGTAGCCTCATTTCAGCAGTCAGATTTCAAGGGTTTGGTTTGATTTGATTTGACCTGTTCCCTTACTTTTTTAGTTTTTATTTTTAAAGCCTTCATATGGCTTTACCAATATATATTCCTTTCTTTTTCTTTTCCTGCACACAGTGTTCTTTAATTGAGGATACCTGGTTAACTTGTCATTCTCTGAGGAGGTGATGTTTTTGGGAACTACTCAGCAATTTGATACCTAGAATATTATCCTCCTGCCATTGCATAGGATAAAGAAACAATGACTGATGGATCCCTGGGGCCACACAGTGATCTCTGCACTGCCAGAAATAGGACACACCGTGGACAGTGGCATGGGGAAAATCTTTATATCCGAGCCATGATATTTATTTCTGTGCTATGGAAAGAAGGCAGAAGGAATGTCTTTTCTCTGGATCACCAGTTGATACTGTTACCAATTGTTACAACCCAGTTTATCAGTAACTATCCAAAATCCCATACTAGTCAGCCATGCAATCATATATTCATTCAGCAAATATTTAGAGTGCCAGTATGTTACCAGTTGCCAAGGATATATTGACAAGCAAGGCAAACAGAAACCCTGCCTTTAAGGATTTTAAAATCAGAAGATAGATTAAGTGAGGAAAGTTGTTATAAAGCTCATAACAGGGAACAATGACTTAGGTGGGGGAGTTGGGACCAGGTATGTTAATTCCCTGCGGTTCTCATTTCCTTCTTCTGCTTGCCCCTTTATATCTCCCCCAAGGAAGAAATACCTGACTGAATGGTTGTGGGAAGTAGGGGGAGAGGAGACATGAGCATGCTCAACCCCTCTGGTTTCTGTCTTTGGAGTAGAGTCCCAAGGGATTATGCACCTTGATCTTCCCTTCACCCAAAAGTTAATGCAGCAGGTGGATTCTGGCCCTGTGGGAAAAACCAGAACTGGTTAAGGTTTGGTTCAATTAAGTCTTCAGCATCAGAACTAAACTATTTTCTCTAATCAGCTTTATGGAACTAAAACTGATCTGATATTTTGTAATTCACCTTCTGTACCAAGCCTAACTTCTCAATAGATTCTAGACTCAGAATAGAAAATCAATTTTATTTATAAGTGTCCCTTATATCCCTTATCTTGGTCCCTTTGCCAGATATCTGACAGGCAAATGCAAAAAACATGGCATTTACGAAACAAATTAATCCATTGGCAAAGAGAGAAAGTGAGGTTTTTGGATTAAATTGAAGAGACATTGGATTTGGCAGGGCTTCAGTAGTTTAATCATGTGGAGGCTTTGCCTTTGATGACTAAGGATAGTGACATTTGGGGGAGTGTAATAACCAGGAACTGCACAGGCCTTTATGGACTAACCATGATCTGATTGGAGAAAACAAATGATCAGTTTATAGAGGAAAGAGAATATGTGCTTTCTATCTAAACTTCACCTTAAAATAGGCAGAGCTTCAATACACTAATTTTTTTATTTTGGTGAACAGAACAATTTCCTTTCGCTGTATTTACTGAATTTCTTAATGAAGACTATATTGTGTTCCTTTAAACTCTAATCACAGCTAGTTCAGTAAGGGCTGCCAAACACTAGTTTGTGTTTTGTGCCAGGTGTAGGAAAGAACTGCAATTTCATATACCCCCAAATTCTGTTATGTATGTAGATCATAGTTCAGGATTAAGTGGGGAACATATTACTGCTAGATTTTAGGATTCATGTGTATCTATTTTTGAATATGTAAACCTTGATCTTGGCTTTAGATTACAGAGATTCATACCTTGGTACTGACAAAGATTTGTGTTAGTTCTTATTAATTAACACCACCTTGAAATAAACAGGATTTGTCTTCTTGGATTGACATAAAGAAACAATTACATGATTTTTTTTTTTTTCAAACCTGTGATCTGAGAAAAAATATACCTAGATTATTCAGTGCTTAGAAGTCGAATTTGCAGAACAAATCAGGGAAGGACAGATTACTCCAAAATTTACCCAAATGACACAAAAACATTAATTCAAAAGGATACCTACACCCCTATGTTTATTGCAGCACTATTTACAATAGATAAGATGGAAACAACCAGGCCTCCCCGGTGGCGCAGCGGTTGAGCGTTGCGCTGTGGGAGCTGTCGACAGCGGCAACGCGAGTTCGACACCCGGCCGGGGAGAATCCTACATGGTGCGGCAGACCTCTCCTGCCTCGCCCGCTGCTCCCCTCAGCAGTGTACTTCAGTCGATCCGCCTGTTCTGCTCCCCACTCTGTCTCTGGTGAATCCTCTCACCACCCCACACCTCTGGCCTACACCCCAGTTCTTGTATGTATAAATAAAATAAAAAAAAATCTTTAAAAAAAAAAAAAGCGGCGACACAAGATTTATAAAAAAAAAAAAAAAAAAAAAAAAGATGGAAACAACCCAAAAGCCCCAAAATAGAATACTGGATCAAGAAGATGTGGTATATATATAAAATGGAATATTACTCAGCAATCCAAAAAGATAAACTCATGCCATTCGCAGCAACATGGGTGGAGCTGGAAGGGATTATGCTCAGTGAAATAAGCCAGAATGAAAAAGAAAAATACCAGATGGATTCATTTATAGGAGGAATGTTGGGCAACGAAATAATGGATAAGGAAAAAAATAATTCTAATAAATTAAAAAACAAAAATAACAGGCATCTATATATCAGAGACACTGCAGGGGAGGGGGAGTGAGAGGGCTCAAAACAGGGTTGGGAAGAGCACAAGGGCTTATGGTGACAGTGCCCAGGTGCTGCGGTGGTGGCAATTCTGTGGGAACTGCACATGAGAGGAGAAAGCAAAGATTATACAAAAAGGAAGAATGATGTAAAATATATATAGTTTTTTAAAATGTGCATTTTCTAATTATATTTAGAGATCTGACTGGTTTACTAAACAATTCATGAATCAGGCAGTATCCTATGTAGACTCTGGCACAATGCAAATTTCTAGGTCTTGTTTGCAATAAGATTCTAAGCTCCTCAAAAGTAAAGATTAGATCTATTTTACTATTGCTTCTTTTTAGTAGCTGGCATATTGGTCTTTACAGTAGGTTTATCTGTTGAAGACTTATTTTGTGCCAGGTAACAATAATTACACTGTGAGATAAGTGATATTTCATTTTGTATTTGAGGTTACTGGACATTTGGCCTGTGAGGGATCACAAAACTAGCTATGGGTAGAACTCAGATTTGAGTCTGATTTCTTTGATTCCCAAGGTCATGCTTACATCAAGAAAATTAATTCAGCCACTTTATATTTGAAGATAAAAGATTCTTTACCACTTTTCGCAAATGACAAAGTATCTTACTGCTTTTCACAATGTGTTCTGCTTAAGCACTCTGAATAACAGTGTAGTCGTTAGAGCCTGCACCTAGAGCCAGACTACCCTGTTTTGAATCCCAACTGTGCCACTGATGGGCTGTGTAGTCTTAGGAAAATCATTTAACTTCTCTGTGCCTCATTGTTCTCATTTGTAAAAGGGGATAATAATGTACCTACCTCACAGGGTTGCTGAATAGCACTAGGAACAATGCTTAGCACATTAGGAGCACTCAATAAATGGCATCATTACTCTGATTTTTTTTAGCAACTTTAAGCATACCAAAAGAATGTTAGAGTCTCGTTTGGATTTCCTCGTTCAGTATAACTCATAGTTTTCCCCTTAAATAGATTATGTTTAGAAATTAAAGAGCTTCTGCCAGCTGGAAGCTTTTGACAGACAGATGTTTGGTTCCTAGGTGATGGGCCATCACAATGCCTAAATCAATTACACTACCCTTTACTCACTTTGGAAATTGTATTTCTTCTGAGAGATTTGACAATTTCTGTTCTATAATTTTCTTGCCTTGGATATGTGACAAGTACATACTAACTTTTCATTTCCATGCTGCATTGTTGGGTATGCTCTTTGAAAGCATTTTAAGTGACAATTAGGGAATCCATGTGAGTTAAAATTCACCAGTGTTGTCAATGTGAAAATAACTGAAGTGACAATGAAATGAATAGATGCCTTGTATTCATAATTAAATTCCCAATATATGCAGGCTGTAACTGTTGGTGCTTGGCAGATTTCTTTTGACATAGATCACAAGACTCATACTAATTTCAGAATTGGTAATGTGAAAAAGTCTTATTTTTTAAGAAATATGGTGTTTAACTGTTCGGGGGGAAAATGGGATCTTCCAAGTGAATTGGATAATCTCTTGTTCTTTCTGAGGCCACATATAACAATAATAATAGCAAAACTAATGGGTACATAAAACCGAAAGCTCTCTTTTATTATATAATATATATGCTCTTTTCCTTATGATGATAAAATAATCATTGTCAATTTCTACGTAGAATTATTTTCTGCTTTCTTCTTCGATGGATAAAACAGTCAGATTGTGGCACATTTCCAGAAGAGAATGCCTTTGCTGTTTTCAACATATAGATTTTGTTACTGCCATAGCTTTCCATCCAAGAGTAAGTAATTTTCTATACATTTTTATACTTACTATACGGAAGGTGAGGGAACCTGGTTTCCCTAGAGGGCAACTGGACAACAGGAAAACAATTAACAGCCATGTAATTAGGAGCAACTTAATTTAGTGTTTCAAGCAACTTAATTTAGTGTTTCATTTTGCTTTAAAAATGAGAAAGAAAATATTCTATTTAGATTGTAGCATTTCCATTATTAGAAATACTGGAAATGTTATAGTCTAAATAAAATAGTGAAAAGTCATACCAAATCTTAATCTATTAGACATGCAGGGTATAGATAAAGAAATAGAGTATTCCATTAAAGATGAGAGATATTGAAGACAGAGAAAGAAGAGGAGGCAGCAGCTAGAATGTAAGGGGAAAATACAGGCAGGGATAGTTATGGGAAGATTAGAAAGGGAAGAAGAAATGATTGAAAAAAGCAGAGACCAAAATGTATTACTAGACATAGTGAATTCTTAATGTCTAGAAACATTGTCAATTTTTAAAAAATATTTATTTTGCATAGAAGAACTGGGGTGTAGACCAGAGGTGTGTGCGGGGATGGCAAGGGTAATAGGATTCACCAGACAGAGTGGGGAGCAGACAGAACAGGCAGACTGACTGAACTACACTGTTGAGGGGCACAGCGGGCGAGACAGGTGATGGCGCTGAGACTTAATCCCTAAGCCATCAGGGAGGCCCAACATTGTCAATCTTAAGATTCCTTCTTACTTATTTCCAATATAGAAAATCCTTTTGTATTTTGCCTTTGAAAAGAAAATGATTTGAACCAAAGGAGAAAAATCTACTGTCATGGAACTGCAGATCTATCTAATAAGATACAGCCACCAGATACTTAGCTAAATTAGCTTTAGTTCTTTGTAGCTACAAACAAGCAAAATCACATATTGGTGCTACTAACTAGCTAGGTTCAAATGAGTGAAGAATTTGAGCTGATCCTTTGTTGACTTTCTCTCTCCTGCATCGATGTATGATTAGATTTCTTATTGTGTCCTCACCTCTGTATGTTTAATACCCATTGACCTTTTAGTGTAATATTTCAATTATATTCACATTTCTTCCTTTTTTCCCCCAGACTAAGAGACAATGGCATTTTTCCCTCGGTATAATTTCCTTCCCTGGGCAGGCTTATAACATAGCGAGTAATAAATCTAGACCCTTAGAAGACTTGGTTAAGAACTTTTGAAAACTAAAAATGTTTAATCTGTGTTAATACCTTACCAGTTTTGCGTTTTTTGTAAAGATTTATTTATTTATGCATACAAGCTGGTGTGTAGGCCAGAGGTGGGGGGGGGGGTGCTGGGTGAGAGGATTCACCAGAGACAGAGTGGAGAGCAGAACAGGCAGATGGACTGAAATACACTGCTGAGGGGAGCAGCGGTGAGGAAGGAGAGAGGTCTGCTGCACCATGTGGGAATCTCCCTGGCTGGGGATCGAACTTGTGCTGCAGTGGCTCTGGATAGCTTCATAATGCTGCGACTTAACCCCTTGCGCCACCAGGGAGGCCCCAATACCTTACCAGTTTTGACCATTAAGCCTTTCGAGGCTTCTTTCTAATACCACCCTCCCCCATTCTGTCATCCAAAGATGCAGCAAAAGATTTGCCCCTGTAAACACCTGTGAACAATTCCTTCCACCTCTGTTTTAACTATAATGTGTCAGGGTGTAGAGAGACATTTGGTGATGATAGTTATATAGTGCTTTATTTCTGTTTAGCCGATAATTTTCTTATACTTTTATTAGGTTTTATTTTAGAAACTGAAAAGCCCTAATTCTAAAATTCTACAGACCTGGAGAATTTTTGAGAGGGACTAGGGAAGGATGGAGTAGTGTTGACATGTTTTAAGAAAATTTGACTCTGGTAGCAGGATTATAAAAGAAACAGCAAAATGGAGATCCATGCACACACATGCATACGTGTGTGTGTGTGTAAATAAAATTGATTCCTAGCCCAAGATGAGGTATTTTTATTTGTTCAGTGCTTCTACTGATAGACATTAAGTAGAGTGTACAATACCATAACCATAAAAATGTCCATCCTGTGTAGATTGTCCTTAACAGGTTTCAGAGGTAAGTAAGAATAATCTTGAGCAGAGAATCTCTCTTTTGTCTCGGTGTCCCTATTATTTTGCCTTTAGTCCTTATGTTATCAAAAATTAGACCACCTTAGTGGTAGACCTGGTTTAGTTTAGAGCAGTTTCTCAACCTTAACACTACTGACATTTTAGGCTGTATAATTCTTTGTTGCATTGTAGGATGTGTGGCAGTATTCCTGGCTTGTATCTGCTATTGATAGATACCAGTAGTACCCCAACCCCTAGTTGTGACAATCAAAAATGTCTCTAGACATTTCTGGATGTCTTCTGTGGAGTCAAATTGCCCCTGCTAAGATCCCCTGGTAAGAATTTAAATAGTGAAGTGATTTTCTGCTGATATTGTGTCAGAGTTCTAAAACAGTGACTGGTTCTGTGGGTTAACTTGGCCTTACTCTTTTATGCAAGTATTACATGTATCCCAGAGGAGAAGGGATAGTGTTATCCAAAGCAGTTACTCAAAGGTGCTAGCCCCACTAGATCTTTCTACCTGACGCCCTCCTCCCAAACCTCCCCCCAACTAAAAAAAAGTTCGTAATTAAGGACTTTTCCAAATAAATTGAAAAACGTAACCTACTTTTTTCTCCTTTTGGAAATTCAGAATGCATATTAACTAAGAATCCTGTTTAACTTTCTGTCATCCAGAATTTCTCAAACTTATTTGGTCACAGAACCCTTCTCCTACACAATATAGACTCCAACATATTACCTACTAACATACATATCTTGGGGAAAGCAGTTGAAGGATATGGTAAAATCATTAGAAAGTTCATTTCTCCAAAATGCAAACTGAGGTTTCTCATGGTCATTATTTTGTGACTAACGTAATGCTTGCTTGGAGAACATTTTAACACTTTTAAAATGAGATCTATATATTTTAAACGTTATTTCTAGTAGACTTGATTCTCTAATGAATTTTTCTTGACATGGTAAAATGAAAGCTTTGTGTTTTGCCACCTTTTTAGGATGACAGGTATTTTCTAAGTGGGTCATTGGATGGAAAACTCCGCCTTTGGAACATACCTGACAAAAAAGTGGCTTTGTGGAATGAAGTAGATGGTCAAACAAAGTTAATCACAGCTGCAAATTTCTGTCAGAATGGCAAATATGCAGTGATTGGGACCTACGATGGCAGATGTATATTCTATGATACAGAGGTAAATGATTATCATGTGTAAATTACATGATTGAATGCTAAGTTGGTGTATCCCATCTGAGCTTTAACTGTCTTCTCTGGAAATTGGGGCGAATAATCCATGTCTGTCTACAGATTGGATCAGATGATCTTTGAGTTTCCGTCTGATTCTGATATCTATTTCATAATTTCTTTTTAGCATTTGAAATACCACACACAAATACACGTCCGATCTACCAGAGGGCGCAACAAGGTTGGAAGAAAAATTACTGGAATTGAGCCTTTACCTGGAGAAAATAAGGTACTAAGAATTCGAAACCATCTCTTTCCACACTATATATAGACACCTAAAAGTTTCTTACTAATATCCTGCCTAAATATATTTCCTTTCCTATAGAATGCTGCTTTTTCAAGTTCCATATGTGTATAACAGCCTTGCTTGGATATACTTTATGTTCGCATAAAAGATGGTATTTTTGATTTCTCTTTTTATTTAATTTTAGATACTGGTAACTTCAAATGACTCCAGAATCAGACTGTATGATCTTAGAGACCTGTCACTGTCTATGAAATATAAGGGTTATGTCAACAGCAGCAGCCAGATCAAAGCAAGTTTCAGGTAAATTGGCAATGAGAAATTCCCAGAGAGATCAGAGCATTTCTTCCCTACTCCTGTTTTCACATTGATCTATGTCTTATGTTTATATGGTGTTTTCAGTTTCTTTGCATTTTTACAACTGGTATGTCATGTTACCAGTATGCAATATTTACCTTCTCCACTATATTATATTATTATAGGTAGAGTTTGAACTGCCCCTGGACGATGGTAATGGGTCACAGGTGAATCAGTGGTGGGTTACCCAAGGGGAATGCACAATGTAAAAAATATAAATAACGAGTTAAAAAAACTCTTAAAAAAAAAAAAAGAAGAAGAACTGCCCCTATTCTGTAAATGAAGAAACCAAGACCCAGAAAATTAAGTAATTTGCGAAAGTCAGACTGGTAGTTGCAGAGTCAGGATTAGAAGACTCTTGGCTCCAGAATTTGTGCTTTTGTACTTTGATTTAAGCTTTTAAAGAGATTTACTTCCCACCACCCACCCCACCCATGGCCTTGATCCTTTTAGGTATAGAAGCTAATAAAGCATTTTGACACCCTCAAGTACAGTATCATTGTATTTACACCTTTACGTGGCATTATTATTTGAACTGAATTTGGGGTCTAGAAACTTTCCTAAAATACCTGCTTCTTCCTTAAAACCCTCTTTTTCAGCCCTTTTCTTATCAATTATCCTTTCTTCTTGAGTAATACCAATAATTACCCGGTGATTTAGTTGGTAAAGTACTCTGTTTCTCTCTTTCATCTCTTAAGTAGGCAGGCCTCCTGCTGTGGATTATGCAGTTGCAGTTGCCTAGCGCTTTGATGAAAATACTAATCCCTCTGGTCCCCAAATCAAGCCTACATGCTCAAAACCTCTGGAGAAAGACAAGGAGTCTGTATTTCAACAAGTTCCCCCAAGTGTTTGCTGAACTATTTTATAATAAGAAACACTGATAGAGAGAAACCTAAAAATCCCAAAAGTTTGATTTTTTTTTTCCTTTCTTTTCCAAATTTAGTCATGATTTTAGTTACCTCGTTAGCGGCTCAGAAGATAAGTATGTTTATATCTGGAGTACTTATCATGACCTAAGCAAATTTACTTCAGTCAGGAGAGATCGTAATGATTTTTGGGAAGGTATTAAAGGTGAGTAAATGCCTACTTTTGTGAATCTTATAAGTGAATAAAGTTAAAATTGGAAATGTACAAGTAGTAAATTTGTACAGGCATTATTTCAGAGCAGCAGTGTGGCAATTCTGCTTTTGCTTTGTATTTGGCACTCTTTGCTTGATTTTTCTATACCAAGGAAGAACTTAACTTATCTAAAATTTGAGAAGTCATGAAGCCCCAGAACTTGAATGTGGTATGCTTGGGTTTTCTTTTTTAAAGATTTATTTATCTATGCATACAAGCTGGGGTGTAGGCCAGAAGTGTGGGGTGCTGAGAGGATTCACCAGAGACAGAGTAGGAAGCAGAACAGGCAGATCGACTGAAGTACACTGCTGAGGGGAGCAGCGGGCGAGTCAGGAGAGGTCTGCTGCGCCATGTGGGAATCTCCCTGGCCAGGTATCGAACTCGCACTGCAGTAGCTCAAAAGTAAATTTTTTTCCTCAGCACATAATGCAGTTGTCACATCAGCCATCTTTGCTCCAAACCCAAGTTTGATGTTATCCTTGGATGTGCAAGCTGAAAAATCAGAAGGGAACGATAAAGGTGAAGATGCTGAAGTTTTAGATACCATACCCTCTGGTAGGTACTCAAATTTTATTTGTCCTACATTTTTTCTAGTTAGCACTTTGTGGCCTCACTGACTCAATATTGGGTATTATGAGATTTTATAAGTAGGAGGAGTATTTCTTGTTTACAGTATAGTGCTTATTAGATATCTGTTTCCAAACATTTTAGTAACATGTTTCTTGTGAGTTTTACCTCTTTTAAATTCACCTGAGAATTAAAAATGAAAATTCTGAAAGTACATCTTTTTTTAGGCAACCATTCTCCTCAGAATTGCAAGCAAGACATAAAAATACAAATTTGTTTTATTATCTGTTTCTTCTAGTAGACTGCTTAATTGTTGCACTGCCAGTGCCTACCATAGTGCTTGCCCATATATGGTAGGTACTTAGTAAACATTTGCTTAATAAATGAATTAAACTAAGATGAAGCTAGTGTTCATTTCTGTTTGCACAAATATACAGCAATGGAGATAGCTAATTTCCAAGCCTGTATTTCCTTGCCATTTACACATGTGCTTTGAGATCCGTGTGTTTCCTCTCTCTAGATGCTGCACCCAGGCCTTTTAGAGAGCTCTGAAGCCTCAATGGATACATTGTACAAAGGGTGCTTCTAAAAAGTATTTAAATGCTTAAAAGTTTGGGTGTATTTTTTTTTCATTTCATCTCAAGTAATTCCCCCGTAGTAATATTTGCACTATATGCTACACTAACTATAATATTTTTTCTGTTGATGAAGACAAATTTTGATAGCAAAGATGAACTTTCAATTACAAGATATAAAAATAAACTGAGTCGGAATTATTAAATCTTTACTAAATGCCTATTTAGAAATACTTCTTTTCATTTTCTTTTTTTTCCCGTAAGAATCAAATCCAACTTCTTTATTCTCCTTAAGTCATTTGGGGTTTTTTCCTCCTGTGACACCTCTTTACACTATATATTTCCCCTACACTTTTCACAGAAAATTATAGCTTATAAAACAATTTTAATAAATATGAAAATTTTTTTTTAACTTCTCAAAACTACTTCTCAAATACTTGTTTGGTTCATTCACTGGGTTCTTTTTAAAGAGGCACAACTTTTAATGGATCATACTGATTTGTGTTTGCTGTTTTTTACCTGTCTAGGTATAATCTAAGAATAATCCCTTAAACCTAGGGATACATCTGATTGCTCTCTCTTTATTCCTGATAAATTTTCAGTTTAAGTTTCAGTTTCCTGAGTGTAAAATAGGAATACCTGGATTATAGGTTGTAAGAATTAAAGATAACCATGTACAGTACTTGCCAAAATGCCTGGCAAGTGGTAGGCATTATTATTATCATAATCAATATTATTGTACCTCAAAAGCATTTGTATGTACATGATGAATTTCTGCTCTAGCCTTTTTCCTATCCTCAAGTCCTTTTGCTGCTACTTCTGCTGCATAGCACTTCTCTGAGATATCCCAAAAAGATGGTAAGGAATGTCCAAAAGTTCAGCAAATCTAAAGTAAAACCTTTTTTCGAACTCATCTTGTATATGATTTTCCAATTAGTTTGGATTTTTTTCCAATTAGTTTGGATTTTTTTCTTCTTTACTAATCAGTACTCCTTAAATCGGTAATTTTTTGCCTGCACATAATGTAGTTAACACTGAATTTTGTTTATTAAATGCTTTTACTGGTAAAAGTGAGAGGTAAGCATTCTCGCTATTCAGCACAGCTGCATAGCACATCAGTACGGACTGCAAAGGGAAAGGTACTGTCCGCATTCACAAAGCAGCCCATGTGCTTCATTTCATGGCAGTTTGCGTATGTCTGCTGCACAGTAACCCTTACTGTCCACCTCATTAGAGACCTCCGTTAGCGACACTCACGCAGCTGAGTCCTGAGACTGAATTAACATGCTGGTCTCTTGCCAGGAAATGAAACATTAGAATCTTTAGAGGCCTAGGCTGCCTGGTAGTAAACCCAGGCTTCCAGGCCCCAAGGGGCTGTAATCACCCCAAGCCAGGAAGAGACCAGCTAAGACAAGGTGGGTGAAAGTGAGCCTCAGGGAGAAGGGGAGCGGTCCAGGGGGATGATAGGGTTGTTGGAGTGAACTGGAAAAAAATGAGACCGAAGGGTGGGGCGGATCTTTCGCCCTAAAGGTGGGTGGTCATGGGCCTGTGCCAGTTGTGGCCAAGGTTTCATATTCCTTTAAAATCAACTAAGGTTTTTTTTTTTTATGCTTTTTTTTTTATAATATATATTTTTATTGTTATTTATGTCTTTTACATTTTGCATTCCCCTTGGGTAGCCCACCACCAATTCACCCTTTTTTTATGCTTTTAAGGTGTTTTGAAGACAGATAACACAGAAGTTCTTCTTTCTGCTGACTTCACTGGAGCAATCAAAGTGTTTATTAACAAAAGGAAAATTGTATCTTAATTTGAAATAGCACTTAAAATGAACGTATCAGTAAGTTTCTATATGTATCAGAACTGAAAATAATATTATAGTATTTCAGGCTAACATGCTTTTTTCATTTTTATCAGAAAGTTGTTCAAATATAATATATTTTTTAAGTGGCAGTGTTAAAGATCTAGTAAACCCTAGACTGATAGACTGGAAAAGAATGTGGCTAGAATAACATTGCCAAACATTAGGCTTTATGTTTTGTTATGTTTGTGTTTTTGTTATATAATTGTGAACATGCACAGGTTTCTGCATGAAAATATATTAATATATTAATCACATGTGTGTGCCTTTTGGTTACATGCACTAAATCTAACAGAGTTAAATTATTTCAGTGGTTCTTTTAGCCTCTATTTGGGGGAGGGGGAGTCTTGTTTCTAGCTTAAACCATTTTTTTGCACAAAATTTCATTTTTAAGAAAAGTGGTATCTTTTGACTGAGTTATTGTTTTGAAAATGTTATATAAGTTTTCAATAGGTCAACAGCCATGTATAAATGGTTTTTATAAATTTCTCAATTTGGGACAAGATTTTTTTGTGTGTGGTCTAAATCATGGATTTCAGATTCTTTTCTTTGTATGTATATATATATAATTTTTTTTGCCACACTGGAGCACAATGTTTCTATGTAAAGAATTCTTTTCATTCTTTATCAATGAGCACCAGGCTTTGCTCAGTTAAAAAAAATAAGCCACATTAAGGAGTGAGTCTTCTTTTTTACAATAATGTAAAAACGAACTGTTTACATTTTTTTAAAGCATTGTAGTTTTGAAAATTAAGCTGTTTTGTTTTGTGTTGTTGAATTTGAAAGCCTTTGTAAATATTGATAAAATGTACCAATGAAATAACATCTGGGCAATGGAACCCTGATCACGTTGTTGATGGTTAGCATATGTTTCTGAAAATGAAATATGTACTATTAAAAGTTGGTTGCCGACACTTGTTAAACACGTGACTTTATTTTCAGATGACTTTGGTAAATTGAGGCATGTATGAAAAATAAACTCTTGTTTTATAATTTGATTTTTAGCAAGCAGAAACCAGATTTTCGACCCCTATACATTAGGCACGTACCTTTAAGAAAGAATTTATTAAATTTAGTTCTAAAATTAATGCTGCTGGGAGTTTGTATGCTTATATGATCTTTACTATATTTGTTTTCAGTGTGTAAATGAGAAGTTAGGGAGGCACAATCACAGCCAGCATGGTCTTGTCATGCTCTGGATTTTGGAGCTCATTGCGTATGGTTTGCCGTGGTTTTTATCCTGATGCTGCTTTCTTCTTCTTGCCAGTACTGTGCTCTCTGCCTTCCTCCCCGTCTCCCCATCTCTCTCTGCTCACCGTGACAAATTGAATGTTATGCTATTGGCTTTCTACCCAGCTCCTTTAGTCTCAAGATCAGTGTTCCGTCCAGTGTTTCTTTTTTGAACTTGATGTCTTCTGCGCTTTGAGACAGCCTGGCTTTCACTAACTTCTGCCTGAGGATTTGTAGTCTGCTTTGGTGCTAGTTGTTTCAGCTGCAGGTAATCAGATGTTGCCATGTGAATATTTCCTGGTAGGTTTTATGTGGTTTCTTGAACAAAAAGGGAAAAATAGTTGGGATGCAAGCTGAAGAGAATAATACTGACACTTTCAAGTTTTTTTTTTTAATTTTTCTGTCACTATATAAACACCAGTTATACATCAGAAAGTGACTTGAAAAAGGAACGTCATGATAAATACAAAGAAAAATTGAACAATATGTCCCCATAAAATGAGTATTAAAAATTGACTGTGGTGTTGTGATGTTATGGCAAAGAGCACAGACTGGATTTGATTCCCTCTTTTAGCCAATTCTTGGGCAAGTTGTTTATCCTGTATTAATTTCCATTTCCTTATCTGTAATATGAGAATACCTAATTGAAATTTTAAAGACATACTGAGAAACTGTGTGTGTGAAGAGTGGTGCCTAGCCAGTAGGTGTACTCAACAAACATATATTTCTCTCCTCTCCTAAGTCCCTGAGTGTCCGCATGGACACCCCTCCCAAATAGTATATAGAAGCACTTTTTAGACATTGTTATTTTATGGACAAAAAACATTTTAAGGATTGGCATAGGGCACCAACTTTCTTTTTTGCCAACTCAGAACACTTTATTTTTTATAACTGCCACTATCTGCTGTCATCTCAGAAAACAGAACATTTTAGTATTAAAGAGGAAAATTGAGCACAATCTTAAAACCTTAGAACGAACCATGAGTAGTCTATTAAAATGAATAAAACTACCTTTTGAAAAATGTACTCCCTTTTTTCTAATTTCTCCTTGGTGAAATGTCATCATGGACTTGGTGTGGCAGACTGAGAACCATTTTGCTAGATAAGTGAGTTGAACACCACATTTCATTAAAGATTCTTTGAAGCATCATTTTGATTTTTTTCCTGTGTCTTGTTTACCTTAATTGGAATTAAGATACTAATGTCTCAAAGTAATTCAGCGTGCCATTTTCTCTGATCTTCAAATTATACACCTGGGTAGTGACTTCATATTGTTTGAAATATATTTTTTTTTATATATATATATTTCTTTTTTTTTCCATTTTTTTATTGTTATTTGTGTCTTTTACATTTTGTATTCCCCTTGGGCAGCCCACCACCAATTCACCCGTGATCCATCTCCATGGTCCCCTGTATTCTCCTCTCTTCCATTTTGTGCCCTTATCCTCCCCTCCCCCCTCCCCCACCGCTGAGTGTCTCTCTCCCACCCGGCCTCCCTATAGTCCTGTTATAAGTGAAAC
>PVIJ01022413.1:0-16218 GCA_004024925.1 Scalopus aquaticus
AGCAACCCAGATGTCCAAAAATAGATGATTGGATCCAGAAGATGTGGTACATATACACAATGGAGTACTATTCAGCATGGAAAGAAGATAAACACATGCAATTTGCAGCGACATGGATGGAATTAGAGGGGATCATACTCAGTGAAATAAGCCAGAAAGAAAGAGAAAAATATCGAATGGTTTCACTTATAACAGGACTCTATAGGGAGGCCGGGTGGGAGAGAGATAATCAGTGGGGGGGATGGGGGGAGGAAGGAGCCGGAGGGAGGGAAGGGAAAGGGCACAAAATGGAATAGAAAAGAACACAAGGGACCATGGAGATGGATCACGGGTGAATTGGTTGTGGGCTACCCAAGGGGAATGCAAAATGTAAAAGACATAAATAACAATAAAAATATATATTATTAAAAAAAAAGGTTGATTTCGTAATATAAACACTGGGTATGTACATAAAAGCACTGAAACTTCCCCAGTAAAGAGATTTGACAAAAAGAGTCCTATTTATAAAAAAAAAAAAAAAAAAAGTCCCAATCATACTCAATGAGACAGCTCTTTAATTTTTTCCTGGACTGATGTGTGCTGAATGGATAGCTTGTTGTTTTCTTAAATTAATCCTGAGTTTGAGCAAATATCTATATATTTGATCACCATTTTCATTTGCTCAGTATTTTTGTATTTCCCCTTACTCTGTATTCATTTTTTATTTATTGGAATTTCAGGTGATTTTTACAGATCATTGTTTCTCAATTGATTTTTCACTTTTTTTGGCAATAAAAAGTTTAACATTTATTGACAACATCTACCTTTTTACTTCTGAGTTTCTGCTTCATTTGAGATGATTCTGCCAACCCCTAGATTATGTATGTAGTATTCTAGTCTTCATCTAAAATTCAAGATACTGTGACACTGAGATCATAATCCCTCTGATTTTATGTCAGGTATTTGAGGAAGAGGAACAATTTCATTCCTATGGGTTTGAGAGTCATTTGTATCAGCTTTTATTCAATGATCCAACCTTTCCAAGCAAATTGATTACCAAATTTGCAATATACTAAAGGTTGATATAAATTGACACCTGTTATCTACTTCATTTAACTAATAATAACTGAGCATCTTCTACATGCCAGAAAACTCAGGTGGCATTACATACTGCATTATTTTTTGTGTAAGTCCTAGTCAAAAATTCCTCTACATTGATATCATTCAATTATTTCTATTTTAACTCTTGTTGCTGTTAGGTTTAGTGTTCCTTTCAATTTGTATTGTGGTTTTGAAACACACTATATAACCTAAAATAATTCTCCCTGTCATGTTTTTCATCATTAAAATTTCAAGTTTGTTTCTATGTAATAGAATATATATTTACATGCCCTTACGAAATTGCAACATTTTTTAGTGCAGCATTTGGATCTTGCATGATAACTGAATAGAGTACAATTTAATAACTGTGTATAAGACAATCTGCTCAGATATAAATACTATGAAGAGAATCATCCTGTTTAGAGAATAGAATTGTCTTGGCACAACCAAAACAATAGAGTATGATATGGATTATTGGCTTGTTGGATACAGACCAAGACTATAAGGGACCCATTGAGCTTCTCATAAAGAGACAGACCAAAGCCGAGAAGAACAAAAGAAAGACTGTCTCAGAGAACATGAGAGACGGGCTACCCTCATCCACTATTGGGCCATATGAGAGTTAGCATGATCAAATGCACATGCAATAGGGACAGGACTCACAAGTTACTTCAAGTGTCTGAGGGAGATTCCATGATGAGTCAAGTGGAACATAAAGGGTCAGTCAGTGTGTAGTCCTGGGTGTGAGTCACCAGCTCCCTGACTGACTGCCTGTTTTCCATGCAACCTGGCTTTTCAAAAGGGCTCCTCTTCCATAGTCCTTTTCCTCATTAGCTGGAACTGGCATTCTTCTAAAACCATTCTTTACTTCACTGCAGTGTCCTATGATGAGATTTGCTTTTTATACTGTGATCAGAATGTTAGTACATATAAGTGCAATTACACACAATGTGCATATGCACACACAGAGCCACGACAGAATAAAGAGAAACAAGTTGATATGTCCCCTTAATTCTTAGGATGAAATCTGTTTTTGTACATTTTTTATTGTATTCATTTAAATTTTAAAAAACACCCTCGGACATCTAAGTGGGTCTGAATGTCAAATATGAAAACATTCATCCATTTTAGCCTAGCACTGCATCTTTTCCTTATTTTCTTTGAACACTGGTTTACAACACTGAGTATTTTTAGGAGTACAGTTTCACACCTCTTAAAATACATATACCATACCACACCCACCATCAAAAATCTAAATAATAAAATCCTATCGATGGAGCAGGGATAATGATATCCAACCTCCTGAGCTGGTAACACAATTAATCTCTGTGAACTGATTAGTTCTTATTCTTATTTGTGGTTATCACTGTTGGTGATATGAGTGTGGTTTTCTCCTCTCTCTCTCCATCCCCCTCTCAGTGTCCCAATTCCATCCACAGCCTTATTTCAGTTCCTCTGTCTCTCCTAGCTGATTCACACTGGCACCCTCTATCTCCATACTCACATTTCCCCCAAAGATTTTCTGTATTATAAAGATGATCACCAAAACGTTTAGAATGGTTTGGTTAACTCTTCAAACAACAAATAAGTGATAGAACCAAGACTACAATCTCATTTTATAATACCAAATATTTCCATTTAATGTCATTTTAGAAAGTTCTCTTTTACCATTTCACCTTTTAAAATCCCCACTTTTGTTGAATATTGTATATTTTCTTTGGAATTATGGGTTTCATCTCTCCACTCATTCTTCCAGTGAGATCAAATTATGAAGTATGTTCACACCAGAAAAGATATCACTCCTTTCTCTTCAGATAAGTTAGATTCTGGTGCTTTATTATTCTCAACATTGTTGGGATATAACTGGGGTTGGAATGCTGGTGGACCTAAAAGGCTTTCTCCGTATTCCCCTTGGGTAGCCCACCACCAATTCACCCGTGATCCATCTCCATGGTCCCTTGTGTTCTTTTCTATTCCATTTTGTGCCCTTTTCCTTCCCTCCCTCCGCCCCCCCCCCCCCCCCCCCCCACTGATTGTCTCTCTCCCACCCGGCCTCCCTATAGTCCTGTTATAAGTGAAACCATTCGATATTTTTCTCTTTCTTTCTGGCTTATTTCACTGAGTATGATCCCCTCTAATTCCATCCATGTCGCTGCAAATTGCATGTGTTTATCTTCTTTTACAAAATGTAAAAGACATAAATAACAATAAAAATATATATTTTTAAAAAAATAGATACCCATGGTTAAAACTCAAAACCAGTGAAAATTTTCCTTTTAAAATTATTACATTAAAAAGCCATTCTCCCCACCCTGATGAAGCTAAAAAAAAAAAAAGGCTTTCTCCATATCGAAGTCTCTCAGAACCAA
This sequence comes from Scalopus aquaticus, assembly GCA_004024925.1. Taxonomy (NCBI): domain Eukaryota; kingdom Metazoa; phylum Chordata; class Mammalia; order Eulipotyphla; family Talpidae; genus Scalopus; species Scalopus aquaticus. The sequence goes on from PVIJ01022413.1 coordinate 3,450, forward strand.
CTGCACTATTAAATAGCTTTAATCCCTCATGTCCTTTCTTTTCTCCATAGCTCTTTTTTCTTGTCTCTGCTTTATTTAAACAAAGGATATAAAGTAGTCATATTAACACTTTGTGTGCTGGTGCCCTTTAAATTTACCAATCCTTGGGGCCGGCCATTTTTTGTGCCACCGCATGAATGGTAGAAGCATTCAATACAACACACACAACTCCTGAACTACTGGATATTAAAAAAACTTTAATATCTTTCATAAAACACCTTACACTTTCACCAAAACAATGTATAAAGCGTCTAGACTGAGTACAATCAAAGAAATAGCTCCTAATATTTCCAAATAAATCCACCATGGCGTGAAAAACCGGAGACTAGATGAACACGTATTAATACATGAGCGGCCACCTGATACTGGTGACAAAAACATGCACTAATACGTGAGCGGACCACAAAGTGTTAAAATGGATTTCCAGGGCCTCCCTGGTGGCGCAACAGGTTAAGCACAATGCTGTGGAGCTGTTGGTGGCTACCGCGCGAGTTCGATTCCCAGCCAGGGATATTCCCACATGGCACGGTGGACCTCTCCTGCCCCACCCGCTGCTCCCCTCAGCAGTGTATTTCCATAAATCTGCCTGTTCTGCTCCCCACTCTGTCTCTGGTGAACCCTTTCGCCACCCCATGCCTCTGCCCTGTACCTCACTTGTATGCACAAATAAATAAATCTTTAAAAAAAAAAAGATTCACGGTTAAAGAATTCCAGGCAAGGGCCTCTCTGGTGGCGCAGCGGTTGAGCGCTGCGCTGTGGAGCTGTCGGCAGCTCGCGATGTGAGTTCAATGCCTGGCCGGGGAGAATCCCACATGGTCCGGCAGACCTCTCCTGCCTCGCCCGCTGCTCCCCTCAGCAGTGTATTTCTGATCTGCCTGTTCTGCTCCCCGCTCTGTCTCTGGTGAGCCCTCTCGCCATCCCACACCTCTGGCCTGTACCCCAGCTTGTATAAATAAATAAATCTTAAAAAAATAAAAAAAGAATTCCAGACAAGAGGGGAAGGTGTGGCCAGTGTGTCATAGCTGCAAGCTCCCACGATCCCTTCCTGCAACTGAAAGGACAGAGCAAAGGTCCCACAGATAGAGGGGAACAGAAAGCAGGAACTGAGTGGGGAAATTACCGCCCCACACCCCATCTGGAAGGAGAGCGAAAATGGCCCTGAGAACCACCCACCATCGGGGGACCTGTGGATGCAGGGAAAGAGCAGCCAGGGCACCATAGCTGGAAGCCCCCATCTCTCCCCTTCTGTAGAAGCAAAGGTCCTGCAGACAGAGGGGAGCAGAAAGCAGGCACCAAGTTGGGCAATTATGGCCCCACACCCCATCTGGGAGCAGAGAGGAAATGGCCTGGGTCCCACCCAGCATTGGGGGACCTGTGGCCTGCCATCAGGAGGCCCTGTTGCCCACCATCAGGGGATCTGTGGAAACAGGGAGTTGCAGCTGTGGCACCATAGCCAGAAACTCCCCACCATCCCCTCCTGGAACTGAATAAATACAGTGAGAGGGAAACTGCAGGGATGGTGCCCATCAACATATCCGCACCATCACTACTCTTGTGGAGTTTGGCATAACAGTACAAGACTCTGTTTGGCCATCAGTTTCTGACATCCCAGAAGCACCACACCAAAGATGCCTGCCAGTACCAGCAGCATAGTCGTTCAATGCATAGAACAAATTAGAAAACACACAACAAGGAGAAGGAAAAATACAAATCATCAAACAAGACTTCAGGGGAAGGACACACAAGAAAAAGAAAATCAGCCACCAGAACCCAACAACAACGACATGGAAGAACTAGTCAATCTGCCAGATTAGGAAATGAAAATTACCATGAATATACAATGGAAAAAGGACAGTTTGTTCAATAAATGGTGCTTTTCAATAAATAAAAATAAATAAATAAATAAATAAAAATAAATAAAAGTTTGTTCAATAAATGGGGAAACAGGAGATTACATACAAAAAAAATGAACCTAGAATATTGCTTCACCCCATGCACAAAAACCAATTCAAAATGGATAAAAGATTTGGACGTAAGACCTGAAATCATAAAATATATAAAAGAAAATACAGGCAAAACACTACATGACATACATCTTAGTAACCTCTTTAAAGACACATCCCCCAAAGCAAAGAAAGTGAAGGAAAAGATAAGTAGCTGGGATTACATCAAACTAGAACGCTTCTGTACAGCAAAAGAGACATTAACAAAACCAAAGAGACACCCTATCTACTGGGAGAAAATTTTTGCACTACATACAATTGATAAGGAACTGATCACAAAGATTGACAAAAGAACTCACATGACTCAAAAAAAAACAAAGTGAACAATCCAATCAAAAAAGGGGCAGAAGAACTTAAAAAACACTCTCAAAGAAGAAATGCAAATGGGCAACAGGTATATGAAAAAATGTTCAACATCCCTCATAATCAGAGAAAGGCAAATCAAAAAACCACAATGAGATACCACCTAACACCAGTGAAAATGCCACATATTACAAAAATGGACAACTTGAAATTTGAAGAGGAAGTGGTGAAAAAAGAACTCTCGTACACTGCTGGTAGGAATGCAAATAGGTCCAACCACTATGTAAAGTTGTGTGGAGGTCCCTCAAACTACTAAATTGGAGCTAACATAAGACCCAGCAATTCCACTCCTAGGGATATACCCAAAGGACAAAAAAAATTAATTCAAAGGGACACCTGCACCCCTATGTTTAATTGCAGCACTATTTATAATAGGTAAGACTTGGAAAAACCCAAATGCCCAAAAATAGATGACTGGATCAAGAAGATGTCGTATATATACACAATGGAACTATTCAGCAATCAAAAAAGATAAACTAATGTCATTTGCAGCAACATGGATGGAACTAGAAGATATTATGCTCATTGAAATAACACAGAAGGAAAAAGAAATATATTGGGAAGTTTCACTTATAGGAGGACTATAGAGCAACCAAATAAGGAATCAGTGAAAAATAATAATAACAAAAACAACAACACAAAAAAACCTCCACAATAAAGCAAAACAAAAATAAATTGACAACTATAAACTAGAGACATTCTGAGGTGGTGAGAGAGTGAGTGGGACCAAAACAAGGGCTGGAAGATCACAAGGGACTATGGTGATGGTGCATGGGTCAACTGGTGATAGAAATTCTAGGGCTCTACACCTGGGAAAAGAAAGCAAACATTGTACAAAAATGAACAAGGATGTAAAATATATATAAATAAATACAAAAACAAAAAGCAAACTATTTACAGCGTAAAAAATTGACATTAATGACATTTTAAGTTAACAAATTAAATTGTGTACTCTAGTTTAAAAGACAAAGTGCTTTGTATGTTTTAATAAAAGATGGTTAGTTGTTGTATAAAAAAAGAATTACAGACAAGAGAACATGAATGTTAAGTCATGTTTTCAGGTCATCTATCCTTCTGAACCTGCATGTCCTTCCAACCACTCTGAAAAGTGAAAGACTCTGAAGCCTGAAAAGACCCTCAAGCAGTAATTTTTAATAGTTTGTGGCAAATTTGAAAACCAGTGTTATCGTGTTATCAGGAATATTGCTTCAAATATCAGAACAAATTTCCAGCTGTTACTATTGTCTTCAATCTCCTAGCATTGAGTAATGTATAAATTAGCTATTGCTGCATAAAAAGGCATCCTAAAATGAAACGATTTACATTAATATCTTTTCCAATTAATAACTTTTCATTGGAAAAGATATCTTCAATGGTCTCCTCAAGGGTATACAGTCATCTTTGCATGTATACATTGTGTTTCATAGACTCAAACATGATGGAGGTGAAACTGTAGTACATTTGTGTTAAGTCCCAATATCTGGTGAATTATTCCATTCATATAGTCAGTTAATAATTTACATAGAAAAAGTGAAATTATCAAATGTGAATTGCCTAATTTGAATCTTCTGTTCCTGTATATGTACATAACTCTATTCGCTCTATAATTATGAGATTCTCCACACCTTCACACCACAGCACAGGATGGCTCAGCTCTCTGCTCTAGATACTTCTCTGAGCCATGCACCATTAAATTTTTCTTTTTTTAACTAATTCAGGTGAGTGCAATGACATACATTAGTGTTTTTGCATTCTTTGGGTTGATATCAAGGAGTGTGGTTGCAGGAGCATGTGGAAGAACTACTTTTTATATTTTGAGAAACTCCATGCTAGATCAGCATACATTCTCATCAGATTGCGAGTGTACCCTTTTCTCACATTCTCACCGCCATTTGTATCTAGTTTTTTTTAGATGAACATTTTAATCAGTGTGAGGTGGTATATCATTGAGATTTTTTATTGGAATTCCTTTGATGATAAGTGACGATGAGCATTTTTTTCATGTGCCAGTGTCTTTAATCCATCCACTGTGAGTTAATGTTTGTATACGGTATGAGACAGTGGTCTAGGGTTTCATTCTTTTGCATGTGACCATTTGGTTTCCCCAACATTGTTTGTTGAAGAGACTTCTCTCCCTCTATTGTATCCTCTTGGCTCCTGTTTTGTATGTTAATTGTCCATATAAGTGTGGGTTTATTTGTAGGGTCTCAATTCTATTCCATTGGTCTGTGTCTATTTTTATTCCAGTACCATGCCTTTTTTAGTGGCTTTTTAATAAATATTTTATTTATTTACTTTTGTTATTCATATCTTTTACATTATTGTGTGTTCCCCATAGGTTACCCATCACCTGTTCACCCGTGAAGACATCATCATAGTCCCTTGTGCTCCTTTCTTCCCCTCTCTTGAACCTTTACCCTATTACGATAATTTTGTAGTATAGTTTGAGTCTGGGTGATGACTCCCTCTTTTATGCTCAAAATTGCTTTGGCTATTCAGAGCATTTTTTGATACCACATAAAGTTCAGTAATGTTTGCTCTATTTTCTTTGAAGAATATCATTGAATCATTAATAGATATTAGTGAATCTGTAATATTGTAGCAATGTTAATTTATTCAAATCATAAGCAGGAAATATCTTTATATTTCCTTCTGTCTTTTGTTTCTTTTAATAATTTCTTACAGTTTCTGAAGGTCTTTTACCTGCTTGTTAGGTTTTTTCCTAAGTATTTAATTATTTTTGATGTCACTACAAATGGGATCATTTTCCTGATTTCTTTCTGTACTAGTTCATTGTTTTCTTGTAAAGATGCAACAGATTTTTATTTGTTGATATTGCTGGCTGTGAATTTACTCTTCTCATTTGTTTTTTCTAATGATTTTTTGTGCAGTCATTCAAGTTTTCTGTAATATATTTATTGTATACATTATGTATTTCTAGATATTATGACATCACCAAATAGTGATAGATTGACTTCTTTTCCAACTTGGGTTTTTTTATACCTTTCTTTTATTACCAAATTGTTCTACATAGAATTTCCAGTATTATGTTAAGTAGTAGTGGTGGTAGTGGACATTCATGTCTTGTATCTGATTTTAAAGAAAAAGCTTTCAGTTTTTTCAGCACTCATAGTGATATTAGATGTCAGTTTGTCATATATGGCCTTCATTATGATTAGGTATGTTCCTTCTATTCTTATTTTACTGATAGTTTTAATCATAAATGGGTATTGAATATTATAAAATGCCTTTTCTACATCTACTGTATGAACACATGATTTTGTGTGGATGTGGTGAATTACATTGATTGATTTGCATATGTTGAACCATCCTAGCCTTCTGGAGAAAATCCTGTTTGTCATGATGGATGAATTTTTAATGTATTGTTGAATTTGGTGATTACTTTATGGTCACATGACACTGAACCACTTTATCTACAGAGGATCAAAGACATAAAGGGTCGTCTGAGAAAAATTCTCATTAATAACACCTATAAAAGGGCCAGTTAGACTTGGGGTTAAGATCTAACCTTGATTCAGGAACAAAATTTTCAGAACCAGATATTGAGAATCTCTAGTCAGATTTTAGAAGTGGAAATTGTTCCTTCAATTTTCTTTGAAAAATATATCAAGTAGCTAGTACTAACTAGCCATCCTTAAATCTAATGTGTTAATACAACGTCTTTATTTTCAAGTGGGACTAAAAGGCAGGAACTTGTTCTGACATCCATGTCCTTGCATAGCTAGCTATACAGTCAGCTGTGCGTCTATACTTAATCTAACATGAATAACCATGGTTTGTCTTCTTAAAGTCCAGCTGACTCACCATGTTATTCCATTTAATACCTTAATAGTTCCTTGCAATAGAAAATAGCAGATTGAAAGGTATAGGGTATTAAATTGCAGCCATCTTCAGAAGACCATATCCTCCCACTATTAAGTCTTTTTCAGAATTATACTATTTTGGTACTAGAACAAGGGTACTTTTATAAAATAATGAAATGCAAAATTTATCCAACTTTTTAAGTGAATAAAGTATTTCCATAAGTTACATGAAGAGATGATTTTTGGTGAAAATACAAAACTACCTACACTTGACTCTATTACAGGAATACAGCCTTGCTTCTCAGAGAGGACAAAATCAGGACCTTCAACACCAACATCATTAGGAGCTTGTTAGAAATGCATACTGTTGGGCACACCAGCCCAGCTGAAGCAGAACCTGCATTTAGACTAGGAACCTGGGTGATTCATATGCTAATTGAAGAGTCTTGGTATAGAAAAGGTTTTCTCACTGTCAATATTTGTGCAAAATAGCCTTTGTATGGGGCTATCCTATGCATTGTAGTTCTTAACATCCTTCCAAATATCTGCAGGAACAATGTGTCTCTTACTGTGAACTACTACCAATGAGTTTGAGAACTGGAAGCATCCTGACAAATCTCACTGACAGTCTCATCCCTGATTGAATTGTAACTTTAATAGATTGTTAAATATCTCTAAGCTCCATTTCTGAAGTGTAGAAATGAGTTCATAATAGTTCTACATCATAAGATGGACTTTTATATAAATGAAATCGGACAAGACCTAGGAAGTGTTAGCTCAGATTATTGTGCTTTAATACATGTTTCTCTTAGAATTAACAAATATGTCATAAACTTAATTTGTGATATAAGATAGATATTTGTAATTGATATGAATGTGTCACGAAGCAAAAGAGTTTGATATCCAAAGTTTGTATCAAAGTGCACAATTTCCCACTTGTTGATAGTAGAATAGCAATTGTCTAGACATATCATGGGCTGTGTCTGTCCTCATCAAAATTCAACGTTTTGTAAATAAAAGGGACTTAATCAAGATAAGTTCCTCAATCTTACACATGGGGAAATCTTTACCTGAGATTTGAGATAAGTGTTGAGGTACATTTAAGGTTAAAAACTAAACCCCCCATTCCTGACCCAGCAGGACCTCCCAAGGTTGAGGCTGGAACAGATAAGGGAATGGATAAGGCTGCCTTGGGGACAGGCCATAAATGTGACCACCATAACCAGAAGAACTAGTTCCACTCCAGGAATGCAGAAAAGAGGGCAGAACTTGTTTCTGTGTAAAAGACCAGTACCAGCCACCAGACATCCCAGCAGACAACTAGTGCAAACTGGTGCACCAAATGAGAAAGCCCAGGAAAACAGAGTAGAAAAGGAGCCTCAAATCCTCCTTCTCACGCAGACCTCAAATCCTCCTTCTCACACAGACCTCTCCCATCTCATCCACCACTTCCCTCAGCAGTATATCTCAATAAATCCACCTGTTCTGTTCTCCACTCTATCTCTGGTGAATTCTTTCACCCCCAAGCTCCACCTCACCCTGATCTTCTCCCCACAACAATAAGTTGCTAGGAGAGTTAGACCTCTAGAAGGAAAAAGAGTCATGGAAAAAGATAAAACCAGAACACACACAAAAACAAATATTCGCATCACTCTAACTTGGTCTCTGGGGAACAATCAGTAGAAAGTTTTCCTTTCAATTCAGACCAGTGTCCAAAGGGATTCATGTGCTCAGAAGGAGCAAGAGGGAAATGTGCCAAGGAGCACAGGTGGGAAGCTGAAAATACCTCCTTGTCCAGTGTGTAACCTAGAGATAAATGGAGCATGGTATTGATTTGGGTTTCAGTTTTGTTTTTCAGGGGTCCCAAGTATAGCTTGGGACCAATTTTTATTCCTTTCATCCCTCTGATCTGGAATAGAGCTTTAGTCGCCATCATTACCATCCAATGAAAACTTCAGACTTCCACATAGAGACCTTTCTCTCAGAAACCCCATCACGGTGAGCCCAACACAAAGTAGATACTGGATGACAGGGTCAGAGAATATGTGGGTCAAGAATATTTACTTTGGCTCGCCTGTTGCTTCCTTGCCCAATTAATTATTCATTTTTGATTCCAGAGAGACTTAAGAATATTAATCTAGGCATTGCAGGGATCCTGTTGACTTATAAATGATCACTAGAAAGCAAAGTGGAAAATGAATAGGAATTTTGCAATGTTTCCGGTAAAAATAGAATATGTCCAACAAAAGACAAAACTAGCCAGCTGACCATAGATTGAGGCATACAGTAGGAAGGGATGAGAGAGGGGTAGACCAGGGGAGGGACGAGTACAGGGACTATGGTGATGGTTCACGGGTGTTATGGTGGTGGGAAAATTATAGGGACTAGAGCTAAGGGGAGAAATACAATACTGTACAAAATCAACAATGATGTAAGAAAATAAATTTAATTATATTTTAAATAGAGTATGTCTAAAGAGTTTTGCAATTAGAGGCAGTGTGTTAATAAATTTTTAAGCACAGAAGGATATCAACTGAAATGAGAACAATTTTTCTTACCTTTTTTTTTAATTTTAAGATAGGTTATATTCAACCACTTTCCTATATTGTTGAGATCAAGACCAGGAACTGCTTACTTGCAAATATTGCCTTGCAACTTTAGTTCATGAGACGGATGTACAATATCTTCTATTCCTCTGGTTATTCACTGGGGTGGGAGGGACATTACTTATTAGCTGAGAGAGCATATACTAAAGTGCTTTACTTTGCAATAATTTTATTGCAAGTTTTAATATATTTCTGGGCCATCATTTGCTTTCTCTATAGTTATCATCTTTGCAAGAACTTTACATTTCATAGTGGGGTCAGAATGTTTTTATGGCATTCATTTAAACTAGATTTGGAGTTGTTTGCCACAAATTTGCTGTTTGCCATTCAGCTCTTCCAATGTACATGCTGTTGGGAATTGTCAGTGTTTTTGACAATTGATGTATTTTGGGGAATTGTCAATGTTTCTATATTTTGTAGGGGCAAATCTGTCAGTCAGACTGGCTTATTCCATTGCCTTTATTAATTTTTTCTTACATGAATGATTGAGCTGTCACTGTAATATCATAAATGCCATGAAATTACAAGTTATCTAGGCTTTTTCGACCATTTAAACACCTTCTTTTAGATAAACTCTTATCAGTTGCAACATGGATGGAGGGCATTATGCTCTATAAATCAGAAATTAAAAGGCAAAACCAGACAAATTCCACTTATATGTGGAATACAGAAATACAAAACAAATGGCCAAATAAAACCAAATTGAGAAAAAACCCTAAAAATCTGACTGTAAAACTGAGGAACTAGAGGAAGAGAAAACAAAATGGGAAAGGAGGGCTTCCTGGTGGCGCAACGGGTTAAGCACAGCACTATGAAGCTATCCAGAGCCACTGTAGCATGAATTCGATAGGCAGCCAGGGAGCTTGCCAAATGGCACAGCAGACCTCTCCTGCCTCGCCCGCTGCTCCCCTCAGCAGTGTATTTCAGCCAATCTGCCTGTTCTGCTCCCCACTCTGTCTCTGGTGAATCCTCTCACCACCCCACACCTCTGGCCTATACCCCGGATTGTATGCATAAATAAATAAATCTTTAAAAATAAAACTTGGGGAAGAAGAACAATAGATTATGTTGAAGGCCTAAGGTGTTTGGTGGTGAGTGTGGTGTGGTCACAACACCTGAAGGGGGGAGCTCTACTCTCGAAACAAACATCATAGACCAATATAACCTCAACTTTTTTTTTTCTTGGAAGACTGTTTTAAATCTTTTTTTTTAATATATATATTTTTTATTGTTATTTATGTCTTTTACATTTTGAATTCCCCTTGGGTAACCCACCACCAATTCACCCGTGATCCATCCCCGTGGTCCCTTATGTCCTTTTCTGCTCCATTTTGTGCCCTTATCCTCCCTCCACACCCCACCCCACCTCCAGTGTCTCTCTCCTATTTGGTTTCCCTGTAGTCCTGTTAAAAGTGAAGCCATTCAATATTTTTCTCTTTCTTTCTGGCTTATTTCACTGAGTATGATCTCCTCTAATTCCATCCATGTCACTGCAAAGTGCATGTGTTTATCTTCTTTGAATGCTGAATAGTATTCCATTGTGTATATGTACCACATCTTCTTGATCCAATCTGTTTTTGGACATCTGGGCTGCTTCCATACCTTTGCTATTGTGAACAGTGCTGCAATGAACATACGATGTTACCTCAATTTTAAAAACAAAAAAGTTATTTTAAGAAAGGAAAGTAAATGAAAGAAAAGCCTCATTTTATATTTTTTACTTACCGACTTTGGCAATTTAATATTGAATCAGTGACCTCTTGATGGCATTAAAATATTAATTTAATTTTTATTGAAATAACACTTTATTGTAGCACTGTGCAAGTTTCAGGTATGTGTCTTTAAAAATCAATATGTGAGTATTCTAAGTAGACCAAAAATCTAATTCTATCATTCACCATATTGTTGTCCAATATCCTCACCAACTCCCCCTTTCCCTTCTAATAAACACTAATTGATTTGATAGTTTAAAAGTTGACTTTTTAACTTTAATCAGTTTTTTTGTTTTATCTATTTACACATATGAGTGAATCATATGATGTTTGTCTTTCTGTGCATGAATTTTATTTTAGATTCACTTTATTTTGCTTTGTTAGCTGCTTAACATAATTTCTCATATCGATATTCTTTACTCCATAAATTTAATTTCTATGAAAATTTCCACGAAAATTTCCCTTAATCAGGACAAAAATACCTGAATCATATACTCCAAATTGTAAACCTTAAAATACAGACAGAAGAATGTAAACAAACTGAATGTAAATAAGGAAAAGACTCATTTTTATTCACAGAATTCCTTGGAAATACTGATAAAAATGAAGGGAATTGCATGAGGGTGGAGAGAGTGTGGGCTTGAAGCCTAGGGAGCAGCAGGGAGCCCCTTCTTCCCTCTACATTCTCTGACGCCATCTCTTACCATCTCCCTCTTGATCAATCATTCAGCTTGAAGCACTGGCTTCCTTTTGAGCCTTAAATATCACAAACAGTATCTCCTCAAGAATTCTGTCCTGGTGGTTCACATGCAAGTACACAGTTCCTGGGATAACTTCGCATCTCCTTGTACCTTCCTAGAACTCTAATGAAATGGGCCCATATTAACAGTTTTTGTCAAAACACCAAGTTAAAACAAAAATAACATATTTACCTTCTCTATCTTTATCCCAGCACTCATTGTGTTCATAGTAACAGCTGCCATCTGACACATCATGTGATCTTGTATTTGCTTAGATATTTTTTTCTAAGTCAACAAATTACGGATATTTTTATCTCTCAGCATCTTACACTCTTTGACTGGAGACGGCCAGTACTTGCACATATTCTTCAAATGTTTGAAATAATATCTCATTTAGACTGCAGAATACATAATCTCTTCCACTGGAGAGAGACACAGGAGATCAAATTTAAAGAAAACGTTCCATAACATCATAATCGTATTTATTTATTGACTAGAAAATTATACTACCATCTCATCTCAGTGAATAATGCCCATTTGTGAAAAATAAATCATAGCTTTTCTTTCCTAGTCATAACCTGGCCCACACGGTACCAAGGAATGATACTCAAAGTTCAGAATTTATTCTTCCGGGATTATCAAAAGACCCAGAGGTGCAGCCCCTCATTTTCTGGCTTTTCCTCTCCATGTACCTCATCACTGTGTAGGGGAACCTGCTCATCATTCTGGCCTTCAGCTCAGACTCCCACCTCCATATACCCATGTACTTCTTCCTCTCCAACCTGTCCTTTGTAGAAATTTCTTTTACTTCCACCACCATCCCCAAGATGCTGGTGAACATCCAGACACAGAGCAAAGCCATAAGCTATGAAGGCTGCATCGCCCAGATGTATTTTCTCATACTCTTTGGAGGGTTGGACATCTTTCTCCTGACAGTGATGGCCTATGACCACTATGTGGCCATGTGCCAACCCCTGCACTGCACAGTCATCATGAACCCCCGGTTCTGTGGGCTGCTGGTTCTGGGGTCCTGGAGTATGGGTGCATTGAATCCCTTATTACAAAGCCTAATGGTGTTGCGACTGTCCTTCTGTTCAAACATGGAAATCCCCCATTTTTTCTGTGAACTCAAACAGGTTCTTTAGTGTTCCTGTTCTGACACCTTTCTTAACGACTTGGTAATATATTTTGTGACAGTTTTCCTGACCGGAGGGCCCCCACTGGGGTCCTTTACTCTTACTCTAAAATAGTTTCCTCCATACGTAGAATCTTATCAGCTCAGGGGAAGCATAAAGCATTTTCCACCTGTGCCTCTCACCTCTCAGTTGTCTCCTTATTTTATGGAACTGGCTTCGGAGTGTACCTTAGCTCTGCCATTCCCCACAGCTCACAGTCAATTGCAATAGCCTCGGTGATGTACACTGTGGTCACACCCATGCTGAACCCCTTCATCTACAGTCTGAGGAACAAAGACATAAAGGG
>PVIJ01022414.1:0-16212 GCA_004024925.1 Scalopus aquaticus
CTTCACTAGCGAGTTAATGTCTGACCACATTTTGAAGGACAAGAAGCAGTTGGCCAAAGGAGAAGAGAGGACAAGAGCAAAGCAGATGCAAAGTGAAGAGGGCAGGGAGCAGAATCATAATCCAGCACAGATTTGTTTCGTCGCGACTGTGTCCTGTCACTGGAGAGGTGAGTGTGCAGCCCCATTCAGCAGAGGAGATCCAGGGAGAGAACCTTAAACCATAACTGTTTTGAATCAATCTAGCCTCCAAAAATACCATACCCAGGTATTGTTCTCGCAGCAAGGAAGATGCACTGGGAGCAATAATTGGGTTTGGATGAGTGGTTTGAGTTAGAGGGAAGGTTTTAGGGGACTGGACTAATTATCAAATAAGTTGTTGAATTAATTTGGTTGATTAAACAGATTTTATTGAATGCCTGTCATGTGATATCATTGTACCTGGTGTTAGGGTTACAAAAATGAACAAAGGAAGACCACTTGTCAGCATGACTAGAATTTGGAGGGACCTCTTGATGCAGAATGCGCTGCGGGTGGCTGACAATGGTCACACTGTTCTTAAACTTAAAGTCATGTTTGGTGTTTGCTATGATTTTGTTCTTTTATGTTTATTTTCTTTTGGCATCCTCTTCACATGGTCCTTGAGAATAAGTCAAATGTCCAATACTTGTATTCTATGTATTTCTGTCCTATATGTTTATAAGTAGGTACCTGAAAATGTAGGATTTATGCTTATGGTCCTTTATGGTGTTTGTTTTCTAGTCTGTGTTCTCTAACAAGGTCAGTCAGTCTCTCCTCTCCTTTTTTCTTCAGCAACATGCACATGACAAGCTCAATGCTTCATTGCTGAACTTGAGGTGAAAGTATTAAGTATAAGTGATATCTATTAAAACCCTCTGTCTGGTCATGTCTTCTGTGTATTCTCCCTCCCAGTTCCATTGTAGTACAGCTCCTGGGCTTCCTGTCCACATGTCTCCTTCTGCATGAAATTTTTCACTCCTCTTATAAACAACTGTTGCTCTTTCTGGAAAATTTTCCTCTAGGCCTTCCTCCTGTGAGAAGCCTGTTTCAATCACCCTGGTGTCGGAACTTTCTCCTGAGTGTTTCCTGTGGACTTGAACTAGTGGAGGATCAGCCTGGTCACCAACTTGAGCTCTGGAACCCAGAGTCTTGCTGAAGCTCCATCCCTTGTGCCTGCACATCTGCACATCATATAGGTTTACAGGGGAGAACAGACCAACAGCAGCAGATGTGCCCCTGCATTATCCTCATCAAATATTCACCTTGTAAAACTCCACTGAAGGTAAAGCTATGGACTAGGGTGAGGGAAAACATTTTTCAGGAGGGGACAGAATGTTTGGGGAGGGGACAGCATTTTGGGGGTGAACACATGATATACAGAAAGCCAGAATGAAGTTATAGCATATCCATTCAATAACTGATTTTGTGAAATGGTATCTATATGAAATAGAAAAGTTTCATAATCTTGCTATTCCTGAGTTCTAAAATCTGGAAAATAGATGTAACATCAACACTCATTGGATGCATGCAAATGAACTAAAATAAAATGCCAAACACTCGTAAAAATGCATGATGCTTAATGAGTGCTAACAAGAGTTAGCTACTATTAATTTTAGAGTAAAAGGAATAGTAGCAGCAGCAGTAATTAAAGTGTTGCACATAAATAAAAAATTATAAAGAGACATGAAGTTCTGAGTTGGTTGACACAGTCACCTCAAACCCACCCAGCCTGTAATCTTTCTCTCTTTTCCTCCCACACCAGCCCCCCATGGAGAACCACAACTACTCCAGACTCTCTGAATTTGTGCTTCTTGGTTTCCCCCAAGTGGGGCCCATCAAGGGCTGGCTTTTTCTCCTGCTGCTGCTGGCATACCTGTTCACTGTCTGTGGCAACTTGCTCATCTTCCTAGTCATACGACTGAATGCAGCCCTGCACAAACCTATGTACCACTTTATCAGTATCCTCTCCTTCCTGGAACTGTGGTATACAGCCACTACCATCCCCAAGATGCTAGCTAATCTTCTCAGTGAGAAAAAGACCATTTCTTTTGCAGGTTGCCTCCTTCAGACCTACTTCTTCCATGCCCTAGGAATCTCTGAATGCTACCTTCTTACTGCCATGGCCTATGACCGATACCTGGCCATCTGCCAGCCCCTACACTACCCTGCAATTATGACCTCAAAACTCTGTTTCAGGATGGCTGCTTGCTGCTGGATGGTAGGCTTCCTGACTCCCATTACAGAAATCAGCCTGGTCTCCCAACTCCCCTTTTGTGGCAATAATAAAATTCCACACATCTTCTGTGACTTTCCACCTCTGCTCGGCCTGGCATGCAAAGACACATCTACTAATGTCCTTGTTAACTTTGCCATCAATTCCTTCTACATGTCTATTACCTTCCTCTTTATTATGTCTTCTTATGCAAGAATAATTGTGGCTGTATTTAAGATCAAGTCAACAGCAGGGAGGAAGAAGGCCTTCTCCACTTGTGCCTCCCATCTCATTGTGGTCTTCCTCTTCTTTGGGAGCATCATCTTCATGTACATTCGGCTAAGGAAGAGCTACTCACCCACCCTTGACAGGACATTTGCTGTGGTCTACTCTGTGGTAACACCACTGGCCAACCCTATCATCTACAGCCTTCGCAATAAGGAACTCATTAGAGGCATCAAGAAGACCATCTTACGCAAAGGGGACAAAACTAGACCCTCTCACCGTTGACTCTCCCAGTGTCCTTCCTATGCTTCAAAGTCCAGCTCATAAAAGTTCTGTGTGCCTCAGTCCTGACCTTGGAGAGTCTTACGATCATCATCCACAAAATGGAATCCATCTGCTCTTACCTCCTACAAACCTTTGTCTGTGTGCTTTCCTTCTATTTTCTACACCTTTACTCATTTCATTTTTAATCATACCTTCGACATTGAACAATACTTTACTGTCTCTATTCTGACAAAGAAAAAAAAAACCCACACTTTTCCTCAGATACACATTTCCATCCAGATAAGTCTATCTTCTGCTCCCTTTCCAGTTCAGCCTCTAAGATAGTTGATGGCACAGCTGTCTCCTGCTTGTTCTTCCTGTCCACTTTTTATTCCACTCTAATCTGACTTTGCCTTAGACCTTTAAACCAATAATTAGCCTAGGTCAATAGTGACCTTCCTACTGCCAAACCCATTGGTCTTTCTTGCCCTTTTACTTTTTTTAATTTTCGAAGCACATGACTCATGACTGATTATTTTTTAATAAATAACACTCATTTCCTATTTCTCATGCTGTCATTTATATCATGTTTTTCTCCTTGCTCTCTAATGGGTCTCAAACAGAGTCCCCCTTGTCCTAGAGCACAGTCTCCAAGGTGCTCAGAGCTATTCCTGTGACTTTCAATTCCATCCTTATCTCTGAAAATAACACTTGATTTATATCTCCAAAGCAGGACTCTCTTCTGAGCTTTAGACTTATGTACCCAAGTACCTAATTACCAGAAATTTAAAACTCATGTCAAATATGAAGTCATCCTTTTGCTGAGGCTCATCAAGAGTTCTCACAAGATTATCATTTTCTATTCGTTGAATTTTTAGTAACATCAAATGTAAATCTTCAAATTTCCAATCTGTATGTTATTGTTTTGTTCCTGTGCTTAGGGCAGAAAATTTCAGATAAATCATGTCATTTCTTCTACTCCTAGTTCTAATATATTATCAATATATGGTGAACTTTCCTCAAAATATATCCTCTAATCAGTTTGTTTTTCTTTCTCTTTGTATTACTCTACTGATATAAATCTCCAACATCGCTCAGTTGCAACAATACAAAAATATTTTGTCTACTCTTTACATTCCTACTCTTGTTTCATTCTATGTGTTTTCCACATTAAACTAAAGTGACATGTTTTAAACCTAAAGTGTATATGCATGTTTAAGACCATGAAAGATTTCCGATTGCACTTAAGGTAAAATCTAAAACTCATTCTACCTTGTAAGGACCAACAAATTCCTCTTGCCTTCTTCAGCACTGGCTCCCAGCTTTCCTCCACCAGTTCCCCTCTTCTAGTAATATTAACACTGAATACTTCAAATACATTTTAACTTATATGGTTTTGGAGCTTTGAAAACTTTCTTCACTCCAGAACACTTCAGTGGACCCATTCTCCATTGCTGAATGTCTCCTTCAAAGGACATTTTCTTTGACAGAACTTTTGAACATCCTGCTTAATTGGTTTGCTTTATTTTTTCTTTTGACGTATACTTTGTGTTTCAAATTTAGCATCATCATTATATGTTTAGGTACATTTGTGTGTGTGTGTGTGTGTGTGTGTGTGTGTGTGTGTGTGTGTGGTATGTCATTCTATAAAAACCTATGAAATGCATTTGGCCTGTAATCATGCCACTATTGTTAAATGCTGTATTCTAGAATAGCAAGTGTATAAACATAAAACTTATTTAATAAAAATAAGTAATCAGTGACAAATGTAATAACTCATCCACATTTCTGTCATGTTTGTCATTAAACTAAATAATATGATCTAACAATAATCTTGACCCTGTCCTGATTCTAATCACTACTCTAGCCACTTCCATACTAATGCTAAGAATTAATTGCTAGTGCATGTAGCATCTTCCTGCTCTCTTACATCTTCTCCATTCTTAGTGTTAGTGGACCAGAACCTAAATTTCCATAGAAATCAACTTTCTTCTGCCTGATTCCTAGTTTTTTTCCCTACTATTTTTTAAATGGACCAGACTCTAACCCTTTTAGTATGCACAACCTATACTTAGGCAGAGAAATATTAAATGTGCAAGATAGATAGTAGGCTATCAATTAAAAAATTATTGAAGTATAACACACATACAGCAAGCAGTACTAGAGAAAACAAATGTTTTACTCGATGAGTTTTCATAGATTGAACTCTTTTATATGGTGAGCTTTCAGATCATAAAAAGATCACAGGCAGCATCTCCGTAATTTTCTCATGCTCTTAGACAGTCACTATCGCTTCCTCACTTTCCCTCAAATATAAACAATAATCTAACACCTACTAATACTGCAGATGGATTTTACCTGCTTTGGTATTTTACATGAATTGATTTAAACTTTCTATGTTCTTTTGTGTCTGATTTTTTTTCCTACTTAAAGAATAATTTGGTTGAGGTAACATTGCTTTATAACATATCAGTTTCAAATGCATAGCTTTTTAATTCTACATTTTTAAGCACTGACTATGAACACCAACAAATGAACTGTTTCTGTCCAACAACACACAATCCTATGTCTATGAGAGTCACCCCTGTTGTCTTACTTAGCTGTACATCTTCTATTCTGTTCTGTAGAATTCTATATGTGACTCTACCACTATAGATGAACATTTCAGTAATTTCCAATTTCCCCCATTAAGACTACTATGAATATAGCCATACAAGCTATCTAGTGATAATATGTTCTCCTTGCAGCTGTGTACACGTCTGGGAGTAGACTCACTGTAACACTGGATACATACACATCAATCTGTAGTAGGTATTGCATCAGCAGGGCACATCAAAATAACAGGAAAAAATCCAGCAGAAACATTATTACTTGGGAATTTCACAACAAAGCCTGGAATTTTGTTAAATAGTGTGATAGATGTTATATGATACAGATTAAAAAGTAAAAACTTTAAATAAATTTAAGGTTAAAATTAAGGAAAAGTGCACAAAATGGAATAGGAAAGAACACAAGGGACCATGGAGATGGATCGCGGGTGAATTGGTGGTGGGCTACCCAAGGGGAATACAAAATGTAAAAGACATAAATAACAATGAAATATATATATTTAAAAAATAATAAAATAAAATAAATGGCTTGTAATTAGATGAAATGACTTAATGTTAATAAATAGCATTAGCAAAGATACAGACAAGAAAAAAATAAGCATTTAAGGAGCATTAAGCAATATGCCTTAAATTCTCTCCCTTTCAGTTTTCCTTTTTAAAATTAAGATATATATGTACAAACAGGCAGGAAAAGTCATTTTTATTGTAAGTCTCTGTGTATTTTGAAAAACACATAGGTTTCTTATCCACTACTACACACACGGAAGAGACTCGTTCTATCACCTCCAAATCCCTCCAGGTCATGACCTGTATAGTAAGCCTCTACACACTGCAGCTTCTGGCAACCATCAATCCATATTTAGTGCCTAAGTATGCCTTTTCCAGAATGTATAGGAAGTATAGTCTGCTGTCAATGGAATTAATGAATCTGGTGTCTTTCCTTAATGTAATGCATTTGGAGCTCATCTGTATTTTTGTAAGCATCAGTGGTATATTCCTTCTTAATGCTGAGTAATATTCAATTGTATGGACTACCACAATTTCTTTATCAAATCCCTAGCTGAGAAACATATGAATGACTTCCAGTCTGCTATAAACAATATAGAAAATGTTTATGGTTATCAGGAAAAGCTGTGAAAAGTTATCAGGAAAGCAAAGGGTGTGTCTGTTAGGCAGATTCTAGTGCTTTCTCCATGAATAGGAATTTTGGGATTGTGTTATCCTTCTTTTCCTGGTACAAGAGGAGACACCCTAGAAAAGATCTCCTTTCGAATTTTAAATGTCCCCATAATGACCTGTGTTCAGCTTTTCCTATATCTTCTCTTTCTTAAAATTAATCAACCTAAAATAAACCTTACGTTAAAGAAGTGTATTTGGGTGTGGTTCATTCTGTTCCTTCAGCTGGTTCAGTCATCAGGCAGTAAAAAGGTACAAAGGGTTGGTGGTATAGATGCAGTTAGGCTCTCCAGGTGAAATAAAACAAGCTTCAAAATATGAGTGGCATCTTTTTTTACTAAAAGGAAATATTACCACATTATGAAAAACTTCTGCTTTTCGCCTGCCATTCTACTTGCTGATATTTAAAATGAGTATTAAATGACATTTGTTAAGTGGACAAACATCTCCATAAGATAAACGAGGTGTTATCTTGGTGGAGGTCCTAGATAGGCACATGCAAATATAGTACTTTGTTTTAGAGTACTGGTAGGGGGGAACTATGATATAAAAGTTAGGGAACTTTGCTGATTTCTATCTTCATATAAACTTTCATAGCCTTGTTGTTCTCTCCAGGGAGTGAGACAAACTGAAGCCAGCCTGAGAGTGGTGCACCAGTGTATTGAGGGTCAGAGGAAGGTTCTTCAGGTGGAGAAAAATCCTGGGCAGGACATCTGCCCTGTGCCCAGCACTCATGGGACTTGGGGTTGTGTTGGATCCAGAGGTTGTTTTAGAACCAACGAGTGGAAGTGGCGAGGAGTGGATTTTAGTTCATGAAAACTGAATTTCAAACAATTCACAGTTGAACCTATTTCTTGGAGGCTTTGAAATGTATTGACTCCTCATAGGAGAATTATAACACTATTGGAAACACTGAGAAGGAAAGTGATGTAGTGGCTGGGAGTGGAAGAAAACTGTATGAGTCACCTGGTATGTAATAGACTTCGTTTTCTGCTCAGAATATATTTTGTCTCAGAAAGAGACATTCAAAGGTAGTTATGAGTTCTCACAGAAAACCATCATCAGGCCCTGTCACTCTGACCATGAAAATGTGAGGATAAAAAGACCACTTAATAATCATGTATAAACACACATGAAAAAGAGTTCAACCTAGAAATCAAAGCAAAAAAAAATCCCTCCTAAATAATGAGTGATGCTGCCTCCTTATCAAACACAAGTTTACTCTTCCTTCTAGGTTAGATTCATTAAGACACTCAATTAGGACATCATCAACATGGCGGTGACGGGACACTAGAAACAACTCTCCCAAAAGAAAAGCCACTTATAAAGGGACATCAGCCAAACCCAGAGAAGATCCAGAAACGCTACATAAATCTAACACCCTCACAGGTGAGTAGGACTCAGAAAGAAGGTGAAAAGACTGACTAAGGAGAAGAAAGAACTACCAGATTCCCTCTCCCCTCCCCCACACGCAAAACCGGACCAGGAAACCAAGACAAGGGGCACTTGAGGAGACCCAGAAAAAAAAGGTGGACAGAGGCATTTCCCCAGGCGCAGCAGAGTGATAAACTCGAGACTGACACCAACAGTACCTCCAGGTAGCAACAGAGCCCTGGAGAGGGCAGAGTGCACTGGGGAAGTTGGTGGGACCCTGAACAAAGCCCCGGGCAGCCGTGGTATTGCTCCTACCCCCACCTCTGTTACAGAGCCAGCACTCTAGCTTCCCTTTGGAACAGAACCCTGGGGTGGTGGTCTCCTCCCCCTCACAGCAGCACTAATATTCTCTAGCCACTTGAGAAACCTCCGGGAAGAGGCTCTCCAGATGTGGGAGAAGCGTGGGACAAAAGCCCCGCTGCAAAGGAGAGGGACCGTGGTCGGAGCAGCTCCACCGGTCGGGGCAGCTTCTCTGCGCTGTGCCACGCCGCACTGGAGAAATACCGCAGGAGGGGGTCAGCTCCAAGCCACCAGAGAAAGACCACAGGCTAGACTACTGCGACCACCCTCCAGGCACGGGAGAAGTGCCACTGGGAGAAAAGGGATTAAAAAAAACCCTGCAGGCAGCCCTCTGCCCCAGGTTTGAAACTGCAACTCCAGGGCAGGGCTTGAAAAAACTCGAGACTCCTGGCGGGACTCGAAATTACAACTACCTAAGACAACACACAGCCACCAGCCCCCACACCCTCCCCCACCATAAAGTGGCTGTGCCCTGAGAGTGGTGAAATCAGAGGCGCAGATGCTCAGGGCCGGCCTCAGGCAACTCCTCCCCACCAGACCCAACCCCAACAGTGGTGATAGCCTCTAGCAAACACTGGAGGAAACAGCGGGAGAGAGAAAATAGGAAGATCTATAGCAAGAATACTAGCAGTGACAGAAAGAAAACCGACGGCAGCAGCATCTGACACCTGAGAGGGGACAGAACACCAGCAGTGGGGCCACCCAAACACCCCAAGACCTTAGGGGCAAAAGACTACAGAAGACCTCCTAAATTAAACCTGCAACTACCATCTCAGCAGGAACCACTAAAAAAAAATCTTAAGAAGTTATCCTCCCTAACCTACAAGGATCTAGTGCAAGCCAGCCACAGACTGGAGTTCTCGGAACTGAGTGGAGCTAGCACTGGGACCACCAACCACAATGACCACCAGGGGTTTGGCCTAACAGGGCCAGAATTGGTTAGAGCTCCACCCCTGACATCCAAGAAGGAGCACCCAAAGAGATGCCTGCCAATACCAGTGCCACAATCTCCCAAAACTTACAACAAATCAGAAGACAAACAGGGAGAAGGAAAAATACAACCAACCAAGCAAACCCTCAGGGAAAGGATGTGGGACAAAAAGAAAATCAAGCACCAAAACTAATTGACAATGACACAGAAGAACTTCTCTCTCTGACAGATAAAGAATTTAGAATCATGATTAAGGAAATCATGATAAAGGAAAAGAAAGAAATGGAAAAAACAATTAATGATCTGAAGAAAGAAATTGAGACCCTAAAGAAGGAAAATAAGAGCTTAATGGAAGAACTAAAGATGTCCGGGAAGAGCGATAAAAGCAGAATCAATGAAATGGAAGGCCGCATTAGCAATCTTGAAGATGCAAATATTAAAAGTTCCAAAAGGGAAAAGGAAACAGAAGCATGAAGGGAAAAGAATGAAAAAACAACTCAAGATCTATCTGACACCATGAAAAAAGGAAACATAAGAGTTATAGGAATCCAGAAGGAGAGGAGAGGGGCCAAGGAGCAGAGAAACTATTTAAGGAGGTGATAGAAGAAAACTTCCCAAGTATGACAATAGGCATACAAGAAGCAAGACCATCTCCAAATCACCATGATCCCAGAAGACCTACACCAAGACATATCATAGTTAAACTCACACAAACACAGGACAAGGAAAAAATATTGAAGATGGCAATGGGAGGAAACAAATAACTTACAAAGGAAAACCAATCAGGATGACATCTGACTTCTCCAAGGAAACACTATGGGCAAGGAGAGAATGGAGATGCGTATTCAACAAACTCCAAGACAATAAATGCCAACCAAGAATACTTCATCCTGCAAAGCTCTCTTTCCTCTACGAAGAAAGGATAAGGATCTTCCCAGACAAACAGAGTCTCCAGAAATTCGTCATGACTAAACCCCCACTACAAACAATACTACAAGAACTCCTAAAACCAAAACCGACAAAGGAATGAAAAAGACCGAATAAGACAAGAAAAAAACCACAAAAAAACAAACAAAATGCCCAATATAGATGCCAATGTATCAATATTAACTCTAAATGTAAACAGACTCAACTAATTAACAAAAAGGCACAGAGTAGCGAAATGGATCAAAAAACAGGACCCAACCTTCAACCTTAATCTGTCTACAGGAAACACATTTAGCCACAAAAGATAAACACAGACTGAAAGTAAAAGGCTGGAAAACAATCCTACAAGCAAATGGACCTAAAAAGAAGGCAGGGACAGCTATGCTTGTATCAGATAAAATAGACTTCAAACTAAAAAATGTAAAAAGAGACATAGATGGTCACTACATCATGATAAAGAGGACAATTCAGCAAGATGATATAACCCTCATCAACATAGAGTCCCCAAATGAAGGAGCACCAAAATATATAAGACAATTATTATCATCTCTGAAAACAGACATTGGAGAAAATACATATATAGTAGGAGAATTCAACACTCCATTCTCACAAAAGGACAGATCAATGAGGCAACAAATAAACAAGGACATTAAAGCTCTAAATAAAGACCTAGACCACATTGGCTTAACAGATATCTATAGGGCACTGCACCCCCAAAAATCTGAATACACATTATTCTCAAGTGCACATGGATCATACTCCAGGATTGATCACATACTAGGTCACAGAACAAACCTCAACAGATACACAAAGATCAAAATCATACCTACTATCTTCTCCGATCATAAAGTCATCAAACTAGAAATGAACTATGAAAAGAAAAAAAGGAACCCTTTTTCATCATGGAGATTAAAACCCACACTGCTCGAAGACCAATGGACTAATGAGGAGATCAAAGAAGAAATTAGAAAATACCTAGAAATAAATGACAAAGAAGACACAACTGTCCAGAACGTTTGGGACACAGCAAAGGCAGTAATAAGAGGGAAATACAGCAATACAGGCTCACATCAAGAAACAAGAAACAACTCAAAGTAACAATCTAATCTCCCACCTCAACGAACTGGAAAAGGAACAACAGAAAAACCCAAAAGCCAACTTAAGAAAGGAAAGAATAAAAATCAAAGCAGAAATAAATGAAATGGAAATCAAAAAAACAATACAGAAGATCAACGAAACCAAAAGCTGGTTCTTCGAAAAAATAAACAAAAGAGACAAACCTCTAGCCAGGTTTACAAAGAAAAAATGGGAGAACATACAAATAAACAGAATAAGAAATGAAAGAGGAGAAATTACAACAGACACAGCAGAAATCAAAAGAATAATCAGAGATTGTTATAAACAGCTATATGGAAACAAGTTCAACAACTTAGAGGAAATGGACAAATTCCTGAAACTACACAGCCACCCAAAAATAGGTAAAGAAGATATGGAACACCTAAACAGGCCAACCTCAAGCAGTGAAATTGAAGCAGTAATCAAAACCCTCCCCAAAAACAAAAGCCCAGGACCAGATAGTTTCATAAACGAATTCTACCAAATGTTTAAAAATTAACTAGTCCCTATATTACACAAACTCTTTCAAAAAATTGAAAAGGAAGGAATACTACCAAACACATTCTATGTAACAAATAATACTCTAATACCAAAACCAGACAAAGACAATACAAAAAAGGAAAACTACAGACCAATCTCCCTAATGAATACTGATGCAAAAATATTTAACAAAATCTTGGCCAACAGGATCCTACAATGCATCCAAAAGATAAACACCGTAACCAAGTGGGATTTATTCCAGGGACACAAGGATGGTTCAACATCCGAAAATCAATCAATGTAATCCAATACTTCAACAAAAAGAAAAATAAAAACCATATGATCATATCGATAGATGCTGAGAAAGCATTTGACAAAGTGCAACACCCATTTATGATAAAGGCCCTTGAAATCCTTGGGATAGAAGGAACATTCCTTAACATAATAAAAGCCATATATGACAAACCCACAGCCAATATTATCCTCAATGGTGAGAAGCTGAAAGCCTTTCCCCTAAAATCAGGAACAAGACAAGGATGTCCACTCTCACCATTGCTTTTCCATATAATACTTGAAGTCCTAGCGAGAGCAATAAGACAAGAGAAAGACACATAAGGAATCCAAATAGGGAAGGAAGAAATTAAACTGTCACTATTTTCAGGTGATATGATTACATACATAGAGAATCCTAAAAACTCCATAGAAAAACTACTCAAAACTATGGACCAATTCAGTCACGTAGCAGGATACAAAATAATGCACAAAAATCAGAAGCCTTTCTATATTCAAACACTCAGTCTGAAGAAGAAGAAATTAAAAGAATTATCCCCTTCAAAATTGAAACCAAAAAAATCAAGTACCTGGGAATAAACCTAACAAAAGAGGTAAAGGACTTATACAAAGAAAACTACAGGACACTGTTAAAAGAAATAGAGGAGGACACAAAAAAAAGGAAAGACATCCCCTGCTCATGGATTGGAAGAATCAACATCATCAAAATGGCCATCCTACCAAAAGCAATCTACAGATTCAATGCTATTCCAATAAAAATCTCAATGACATTCTTCAAAGAAATAGAATGGATATTGATGAAATTCATATGGAACCACAAAAAACCTCGAATAGCTAAAGCTCTCCTGACTAAAAAGAATATAAATGGAGGGATTACACTCCCTGATTTCAAACTATACTACAAAGCCATAATAATTAAAACAGCATGGTACTGGAGCAAAAACAGACACACAGACCAATGGAAGCGAATAGAAAACCCAGAAATAAATCCACATATTTATGGACAACTAGTCTTTGACAAAGGAGCAAAGAATATGCAATGGAACAAGATTAGCTTGTTCAATAAATGGTGTTGGGAAAACTGGACTGCTACAGGCAAAAAAATGAAGTTAGACTATTACCTCACACCATGCAAAAAAACCAACTCAAAATGGATAAAAGACCTGGAGATAAGACCCCAAACCATAAAGTTTATAGAAGAAACTATAGGCAAAACTCTACATGACATACATCTCAGCAAAATCTTTAAAAGCACTTCCCTTATATCAAAGGAAGTAAAAGAAAAGATAAACAGCTGGGACTACATCAAACTAAAAATCTTCTGTACAGCAAAAGAGACAATAATCAAAACAAACAGACACCCTACTAATTGGGAGAAGATCTTTGCACACAATACAACTGATAAAGGACTGATAACAAAAATCTACAAAGAGCTCACACAACTCAACAAAAACAAAGTCAACAATCCAGTCAAAAATGGGCAGAGGAGACAATAAGCGGGGTGGGGGGAGGTGGAGGGAGGGAAGGAAAAGCGCACAAAATGGAATAGAAAAGAACACAAGGGACCATGGAGATCGATCACAGGTGAATTGGTGGTGGGCTACCCAAGGGGAATACAAAATGTAAAAGACATAAATAACAATAAAAATATATATTAAAAAAAATGGGCAGAGGAGCTAAAAAGACACTTCTCCAGAGAAGGAAAGCAAATGGCCAACAGGTATATGAAAAAAATGTTCAACATGACTTATAATCAGGGAAATGCAAATCAAAACCACAATGAGATACCACCTCACACCAGTGAGAATGGCGCACATTAAAATATAGGCAATAACAAATGCTGGAAAGGATGTGGAGAAAAAGGAACTCTCCTACACTGCTGGTGGGAATGCAAATTGATCCAACCACTATGGAAAGCTGTATGGCGGGTCCTCAAACTGCTAGAAATGGAGCTCCCATATGACCCGGCAATACCACTTCTGGACACAAAAATACTAATCCAAAAGGATACATGCACCCGCATGTTTATTGCAGCACTGGTTACAATAGCTAAGGTATGTAAACCACCCAGATGCCCAAAAATAGATGACTGGATCAAGAAGATGTGGTACATATACACAATGGAATACTATTCAGCATTCAAAAAAGACAAACACATGCAAGTCGCAGCAACATGGATGGAACTGGAAGGGATCATGATCAGTGAAATAAGCCAGAAAGAAAGAGAAAAGTATCAAATGGTTTCACTTATAACAGGAATATAGGGGAGCCAAATAAGAACGCGACATTTAGCAGGGAAGGAGGGGAGGGTAAGGGCTCAAGAGGGGGGAAGAGGGGAGAACGGGGGACTATGGTGATGGCTTCACGGCTGAACAGGTGGTGGGTAACCTTGGGGAACACACAATAATGTAAAAGATATGAATAACAAAAAAAAGACACTCAATTATAGATTGATTTCTAGTAGCAGACATTATCCAACCCTAAACAAGCACTTCTTCATTGGACTCTCACCCAAAGTCTTCTCAGGCATCCCCACCCCCACCTCCAGTGCCAGAACAGGTAGCTCCTACTGGAGAGGCTTCTCAAGAGAAGAACGGTGTGGGAACAAATCAGGCACAAAACTGTGGAAATAATTGTTTGAAGAGATGGTGGAAAATAAGTCTTCCCAGGCTCAAGCTAAGACACAGAACTGCCAGAGAGCATGTGTTTATGGGGATTGTGGTGGGGGAGTGGGGTCATCTCTTCAGAGCCAGAGACCAAGAGTCTTTGTGCAGAAGTTACAAAGGTGGCATGAAGGATGGGCGGGGAGTGGGTAGCAAGTGATGGTCAAGGCCTTTCTGAGCCCCCCGACAGAAGGAATATTGGCCTCTCTCCAGTGCCCTCTTGGGAGCCCAGCCTGAGTCTTGCTGCCTCTGCGTCTGGGGATACTCCCATGCCAGTGACCATCATGACCTGAAGCAGTCAAAGAGACTCTGGGGACTTACCCCACGGGGATGGGGCATGACGAGGACGAGGAGAGGCACCTGGACCCTGTCTCAGTCTAAACATAACTCTGAGGCAGGAGGAGACCCCATCATGTTCTGTGACTGGTAGGTGATGGGGACACACAGGCTGTAGCATTGGGGTCTGAGAGGTGGGGCCCATAATAAGAGATCTGTAAGAGATAATATTTTGAGATCCATGTTGGTTTAGTGGGAAGATGACCAGTAACTATGATTTAGTGTTCGGTTTTCAGAACCACAAAGTAGCTGATTTAGAGGGGACTTGGAAAGCCATCAGTCTACTGTCCTCCCGAGTCGACACTTAAATCTATTCTACAACCAGAGATTGGCTAGTGCCTACTTTAAAAATGCAGAGAGATGGAAAGTTTCCTCCTACCCTGCTTGGGCAGAGGTGGAGGTTTCTGAGAAAATCTTTCATGCTGAGGAGGCTGTGACAAGGCAAAGACTCTGCATGTCTCGGGAGCAGCTGTGTTTGAAAAACTGAGTGGCCCGAGAGGATCATTCAGGTTCTCACTAGGAGGCTGAAGACACTTGGCGATGTGGAAATTTAAGAAGAGAGTTCCTTACAGTACTCCTGAATCTCTTCCATGTCCAAAGACCTTATTTGACCCACAAATATAGTTGCTTCAGGAAAGCTAATTTGTAGAAAGACAAAATATAAGTATGGTCACCTACAGCCAAAAGATGATCAAAATATGCTTTCAATAACATTTTTCTTGGTGGGTAATAGTGCTGTGTGTTCTACAACAGGGTTATGGGATGGCAGGCAAATCTATTTGAGAGGCTTTCGTTTAGATATATGGACTGGAGATATTGTGAGGATAAGGCATGATCAAGTGCAATTAAAAAGTATAACTTGGATTCACCACAAAAATTTAAATGCACTGAAGACACATTCATTGTGTTAGTGTAAGCTCTTGTTCCAGCTGTTGGTAGTGTGGATATACAATAATGAATGAAGTAATTGCATGTACCCTCAAAGAGCCCACTGACTTACAGGAAAGACAGACTCATTACAAGGGCAACACAGCTGCTTAGTAGAAGCTGCAAGTGTCCCCAGGATATAGAACAAGGAAAAGGTCACTTTTTCTGGGGGAGTCAGGGATGACTTCACTAGCGAGTTAATGTCTGACCACATTTTGAAGGACAAGAAGCAGTTGGCCAAAGGAGAAGAGAGGACAAGAGCAAAGCAGATGCAAAGTGAAGAGGGCAGGGAGCAGAATCATA
>PVIJ01022415.1:0-16216 GCA_004024925.1 Scalopus aquaticus
AAAAAGAGGGGTATTGGCTATAACCACAATTATACAATTAATAAAATTAAAAATGCAGTCAATTCTGCTATAATGGTGGTTCTAAGAATATGAATTTTTTTCAATACAATAAATAGGGAAAAATTTGATCATAACAATTTTGAAATTTTTGTAATTTATCAAGCTATAAATACATTTTTTCCCTAATTTGAAACAGAACCCAATTAAGATCACAGATTGCATTTGATAGTTATATCTCACACCTTTTATCAGGAAGAAAAATAGGTTTTTTAATGGTACATATTTTTTTAATTGTCTTAACAGAATGTCTTAGATTGTTTATGTATCTGATTATTTCCTTGTGTTTAAATGTTTTCCTCTCTCCCTTACATTTCTCTAAATTTTAGTCAAATCTAAAGTCTTCATTGGAATCAGGTTGAATATTTAGGGAAGAAGGTTGTATAGGTGGTCACTGTAAACCAGCCAGCCTTCCTGCCTGTCTTTCTTTCATCAGCTGGGTCTGTATGTTTGTCGGGATTTCTACTCACAAATCAATAAAAACATCTTTAAATATCAACTTTCATAATGAGTAGGTCTGATTGGAATATGGCATTTTAGGAATGCTACATAGTGAGTCATACAAGATACTGGAATAAACAAGATATGTTTTTTAAAGATATATGCATCATAACATTGATTTTTTTTTTTTAAGAAAATTAAAGAAATACTTATTACTTGTGGCATAGAGAACAGCTGATTTCCCTAAAGGAAAAAAATCTCATAAATTGGTAATTAAAGGACCCAAACTTGAATAGAAAACCAAGAAAAAATAACTCACATGATAGAAAAATGCAAATGACTGTTAAGACATCTATATGTTCAGCATTTAGCTCACCTGTGTAATCAAAATATCAAAGATATATCAATGCACAGTTTTTATCAATGTATAATGCATATAAAATATGAAATTTAATTCTTACAGATGTTCAAAATTATTTTAAACAAGTTTTTATTTCAATTTCATTTTATCAAGAACAGGTGGAAATGATTAAATGTCCCTGTGTTAGGACTGATGACTTATGAATTTTGCTAGGTTTATAAAATGTACAACTATAGAAAATAATGAGGGGTAATAAAGTGAATTTCCAGACTTCTTGTGGTAAGTGAAAAAGTTCAATAATATTTATACTCCCTGTATACCTGGGAGAAGCCCACTAAACTCAGTAATAAGACTTCAGAAGCCATCTTAAATACCTGAGCTAAGACAAAGGTTGGTCTGGAGGGAGATATGGGAAGGCCAGTTAGGGAGCTTAACTAGGAAGGCACAGCAAACGAAGGTATAACAAATTTAAGTTCTCCCTTCTCCTTAAGAAATTTGTTCTTCCTGTGGCTGAAAGAGATGCCCTTACTCCCCTTACGGGAGAGCGATTCTCCATTGTACTTAGGACATCTTTCTCAAAAAGACAACCTCCACCCAGTCTTCAGAGCCACTTACATTAAAATAAACCTCTCACAAAAGACATATCTTGGCAGATTTTTTTTGCTCCCTGACAACCCCACCTTTGGAACTTCTCAAGAAGTTTGACAGTTTAGAAGTTGAGTTCAATTATTTCATGGAATCAATCTCTGGATCCTGAGAATAGATCCAATTAAACAGCTGTGTCAGTTTCTAGAGGCAGTCCCGGAGGTGGGCCCCAAAGTTAAGCCTATGTTACTCAAACAAAAAGAGACATTTCTATGGCAACACAAGAAACACAAAGTTTAAAGATTGAAGCAAGTGAAAAACCCAGTTGGGAGTTCTAAGGATAACCAGTGGAGAAGGTTGGTGTCAAAGAACCTCTAGATGACATTATCTTGGGTTGCAGTGTTTCTGATGTTGATGTGGTTTTGGAGTTGATGGGATTTGAGAGCAGGGTGTTGGGTTCACTCTGGGAAAGGTTTCACCAGAGTTCACCTTTAAGCAGCATGTGGCAAATTTCTGAGGGGAGTTTCTCCACAACACAGATGTTAGTTATATTTAAAAGAACACGTTTATTAAGGAGAAGGACAGAGTAAAGGACACTTGCAGAGACACCAGTGGGCTGGAAGAGCTGCCCCCAAAGGGACAGGTTTGCTAAGAGGCCTTCATAGTTGTAGGCAGGCGGGCAGCCCTGAGCAGAACTGCCCCTGCTGAGGGACAGAGTTGGTGAAAAGGACACCTTCACAGTCACAGGTGGGCAGAGGGACAGCTGCCCTGAGCCACTGCAGAGATTGCCCTGATATAGTCCCCTTTCAGTGAGGGGCTCTTTCCCTCCAGAAGTGGTTTGTTTGCTGTTGATCCCGAATAACCATCCAGGTGTGGAAAGGGAACCAGAGATTCCACAATGGGGTCAGTCTTACATCTTCACCTTTCCTTCAGCCGTAGGCACTAGAGGCTAAGGATTTTTGGTTATCACTGGGTTAATGGTTATTTTGATTCCTTCTACCCTACCTCTTTCTGTGAGTCAGGTTCTAGTCTTGTGATGCCTATTTCCTCCATCAGTGTCATCAGGTATTCAGAAAAATATCTCTGTCATGACAAATGTCCATGCATAGCCATTAGGGAAATTTCTCTGAAGCTTAAATCAATTTATAAACTTCATGTCTATTTCCAGCTTACATAGCTTCAGGAAAAAAAAAAGATAATTTTCTTATAATTCCAACTCAAGGATTAAAAACTGGAAATACAGTCAGATATCAGAAAAATTAAGGATCTAGGTCAGTTTATAGG
Source organism: Scalopus aquaticus (assembly GCA_004024925.1). Lineage (NCBI taxonomy): Eukaryota > Metazoa > Chordata > Mammalia > Eulipotyphla > Talpidae > Scalopus > Scalopus aquaticus. The sequence continues at coordinate 2,729 of PVIJ01022415.1, forward strand.
TGGAAAACAAAAACCTCAAAAATGATGACAAGGACTTAGAATCTTATGTCCACAAAAAGATGTATTACTGAAACATACTTTTCTACCTTCACCCCAATTCTACCAAATAATTACAGTAAAATTAACTCATTTGCAAATTAAGTCTAGTTCTAAAAACTTGTTCTGCTATATGCATAAGCCAGTGGGAACAGAAATAACCATATAGACTATTTGCTTTGCTGGAACATTTTATAAGAGACCTCAGAAGGAGCTCTTCACCACACCTCAGGGCTCAGGAACCCGTGCCAACAATGTAAGGCTTCACCAGACCCTGCCTGTGTTTTTGGGTAAATTCCTCTCGTCTCGGGGTCCCCCAAATGTTCTGCATTTTTGGGGCCTGCGAAGCATGACCTTTATTATCCTCTTGGTAGAAGGTTACAGACATGTTTTAAAATATACAGCACGATGCAGAATTGTGTACATGCTAGGACTGGCACTTATTAAAAATAGAGAATGAGCGTGCTACCTATCTCACACATAACTGACAGCAGTCAGCTCTGTGGCTGGGAGTAAGGACTAGAAAAACTACCTGTTTTCTTTTGTACTTCCATATATATATATTTGTAAAGCATAATATTTACTAGCTAAAAATTAAAGTACATACTTGTGACTCACAGAGATCTCGTAATAAATGAATATACTAGATATTCAAGAACTTCATTCCCTCTCAGTTCTGCAGGCTAAAAATCAAAAATCAAGGTGTCAGAAGGACCATCTCCCCCTGGAGCCTCTAGGAAAGAATCTCCCTTGTTGCTGCTACCTTCTGGGTGCCCCAGGCATTTTTTGGTCTGTGAAGATAACACAAACCTCTATCTCCTTTACATTGCCTGTTCTGTGCAGGTCTGCATTTCTCTAGGTTTTCTCTCCTTCGCCTAAGGATACCAGTCACTGGATTTTAAGTTATACCCCCAAAGCCAGGATGACTTCATCTTGAGAAATTTAGTTGTATCTACAAAAACTCTTTCCAAATAAGGTGACTTTCTGTGGTTTTGTTACAGGGCAGGGAGAGGGGCACCCCAGAACCCCCAAACCTGCCCCTTTTAAACCTGCCCCCTGATGCCATCCACCTCATCAGGACAAAACATAAGACCTTAAGTGGAAAAGAAACTTTAATACAATTAGTGTAATAATACAGAAAAGACAACAAATATAGTTTCTAAACTAAGCACCCAAAGTTACCCATTACCTTGTGAGCAAAAGTCTACCCAAATGGGATTAGCCCAAAGCAAGGCCCGAAAGCCTGCCATGAGTCTACAACACATTTTGGCAGGAACCCATAGAAAAGGGTCAGAAACAGACAAGTCAGTGAGGAAATATGCAAAATCAAAACCAAGATCAACGTTGCCATCGTCTCCTCCCCACGGGTCTCTCACCCGTATCTGTTTCAATCAGTCCAGGCCAGTGCAGCTTCTTCACATGTCTCTGCTCCTTGTGCCTCTTCTGGCCTCCATCCTCATTGCTTTTTTTCCCCTCTCTCCTCTCTGTCTTCTTTACCAGCTTATCTCTCCTGCTCAGCTCCACCCTCCCTTGGGTGGGTCAGGGAACCTGGAACACTCCCCTTTCCTGAGGACCACCCTCTTACAGTTTCAGATGGACATGAATTTGGGGGGATACTCTTCAACCCACTGAACATTCCTACAGGAGGAGCCGAGAAATAGTATTTATTCTGGGCAGCTGGTGAAAACTGAGGGCTCTATTGCTGTAGGAAAGAAGGCTAAACTGATGTGAAGGGAGCAAGTGATCTGTCTCACCACACTAGCTTAGCTTTATTTTTGCCTCACTGGCTGCTCCTTTTCAGTCTTCGTGTGTGTTGTACGTGTGGTGTGTGTAGTGTGTGTGGTGTGTGTGGGTGTGTGTGGGTGTTTGTGGGTGTTTGTTTCCAAACTCAAACTGTAGAAGAGACTCAGAACTCACTTCTTGAATTTATTCTTCAGACTTTCCCTATGTAATGAGGTTAATATCCAAATTCCATAAAACTAGCCTCACACTATGCCCCCATCATTGTGCCTGTCAAAACCCACTTAGCCAAGGAAAATGGTGCCTCCTGGAGCTACAGTTTGGTCCGTGCAGCCCTCCCTAGTCCTGCCCACAGCACAGGTCTCATCATTTCCTACACTCTCATTCTTGGGGCTTTCACTTACGCCTCTTTCTCTGAAATTCCCTAACTCATCTACCTTGTGCCAACTCATCCTTCAACTGGCAGCTAAACAACTGAGGAAGTTTTTCCCAATCTATCACAAATTAGGTTATGTCGCCTGTAGTATATCCTCATGGCTCTCTCTACTGCCATAGCACTTATTTATTTTCATTAAATTGAATTCCTCCTTTATGAAACTATTGCATTAAAGGTAGCATGGAAGAATGATTAAGAGCACAAGCTCTGCAACCAGACTAACCAGGTTTAGATCCTGGCTGAGTGATTTCCTAGTTTTGGGACCTTGAACAAATTGCTTGAATATACATAACTGAAGCGGTTGTGCTGGGAATATTAAAGATATGAATATATCTAAATATGGAGCCATGTGAATGAATATGCCTAATATGTGTCTTGGCACATGGTTTAGCCAGGGAATAATCATGTGGGCAGAGTATTTCTAAATTCCATTTTTTTTTTTTTTGTAGTTAAACTTAAGATATGATAACTGGGGGCTTGTTGCAATTGCAAATGATTTGGGGCACTTGTGCATATTTAAGTATGTTTCTTAAAATAAGACTATATAAATGTGTGTACGTGTGCACACACAGAAGATACCATAGGTTGGTTCAAATACCCAATTCCTACGTTTCTCCTGTCCTGCCCCAAATAAAGCCTTTGATGCAAAACACAGGAATTGCAAGCTTCCTAGCAGGCGGAAATGATCAGGAGACCAAGTTTGACCAAAGACAAATGTACAGAAATCCCTGTGGATCTCTCAAATCAAAACATAAACTCTTATAAGTTAAGGGAAGGCTTAGACAGTGTGTTTACTTAAACCTTTGTTGAATTTCCTTGCCCAGAATTCACATGTGATGAACAAGGACACAGGAGATTCAAGTCCATTTGCTTAAGAATGGTAGAGTAAGAGTGTTTTCTTTGACTTTTCTAATATGGATAACATTCCCCTCCCACACTGAATTTATGTGAGAAACATTAAGTATGTAGACAATAGAACACTGGTACACATACAAAACCCAGGAAGCCAAACCATGATCTGTGCCCAGAATGATCAGGACTTTGTTGAGGGTGACCAGCAACTCTTTTTGTTCCCTCCCAACCAAAGAAAGCCAGTATTTCCCTCCAAACCAGTCATATGACATGCCCTACTTCTTAGCCCACTGTCAGCTTCCTCATGCCAACAATCTCCAATGAGAATACACATGGAACTTGATATTTTTCTACAAGAGATCTTTTCCCTCTTCTGTGGCTGCCTTTGATTCTCTGCCAAATGAAAGTGGTGTCTGACTCCCTTGTGATTAATTACAGAATCAGCCTCTGTTGGTTCTCATTGGGTACTCTGTTTCTGATGTCAATTTTTGGAGTTAATGGGTTTGGAGAGTGGGGTCCTTGGGCTCACTCTGGGAAAGCTTTCATCAGAGCTCCCCTTTAAGTGGCACGTGTTGAGTTTCCCAGGTGAGTTTCTCCACGACACACAGACATTGGTTATATTTAAAAGAACAGGTTTACTAGGGAAGGGACAGAAGAATAAAGGACACTTGCACAGACACAAGCAGGCAGAAAGAGCTGCCCCAAAGGGACAGGTTTGCTAGGAGAGAGGTCTGCATGGTCACAGGCAGGCGTCCTTGAGAGCTGCCTCTGATGAGGGAGGTCAGTGAGGAGAAGACCCAGCGTGGTACAGGTCACGGGCAGGTGGGCAGGCAGGAGGCCGCTGCCCTGGAGAGGGGCAGAGTTGGTGAAAAGCAGCACCTGCATAGTCTCAGGTGGGCAGGAGTGCTGCCCCGAGTCAGTGCAAGGATTGCACTGATATGGACTTCTATTCTTTGGGAGGGGCTCGCTCCTTTCTGGAGTGGTTTGTTTGTTGTTGATTTTGAATAACTATGTAAAACCTGAAAGGGGCCAGAGATTCTGCAGTGGCCCTCAATCTCCATATCTTTACCCCTGGTCTGAGCTCCTGACATTCCCTACAACAGTCTGATACCTGATTGGCTTTATATTTTGTGATCTAGGCATTGGCACCTAAGGCCTAAGGATCTTTGTTTCTATAGCTGGGTTAATGGTTATGTTAATCCCTTCTACCCTCACCTCCAGCTCTTGGCATTGTGTAAGCCAGGTTCTAGACTTGTGATGCGTCCTTTAGGTTTTCTAGTCTTTCCTCCATCATTTCTACAACCCCAGCTTTCTTTAAACAACAGCTTTTTCTGTTACTCAAAGCTAAGTAGAATCCTGCTACACCATTGTTTTGTTTTAAGTTATTTATTGTATTTTACTAATAGGGTAAAGAAATCTATTACACGGAACAATGTTTCTCAACCATCATTATATGTATATATGTATTATATGTATATAAACAGCTTAGATTTCTGACTAAAAAAGTTCTGGGGTGAGGCCCAAGACACTATATCAGAGAAGTTGCCAGTGTTAGCAATGCTATTGGTCTGAGGAACACAAGGCTATAGTGATATATTCCACCAAGCATTTAAATTTCCACCTTCCCAATTATAATTAAAAATACCAATTTTCCTTGATATTGGATGGAAAGAGATTTCAGAAAAGCATATGAGTCCAACCAAAGAAGTGAGCAATTTTTCATGTTCTCCTTGACCCCTGTCTTAATTTCTTTGGTATGTGGTATGGGGTTTCTCTGAGTTTCCCTCCTAGATCCTTTTGGTAGATGAAATCAGAATTTATTGAAATGCACTGAATATGAATCTATCAGTCAAATACTTTTTTTTTTTTTGTGTGTGTGTGTGTGTGTGTGTGTGTGTGAAATGTAATGAGAAACCATAATTGGGCAGCCTGGGTGCTACAGCCCTTTACCGCCCATTGGTCACACAATCTGGCCCTCTAATAGCAAAATGATGATATAGCAGTGCTTCGGTAATGAGATGAAAATGTTTATAGAATAAGGCTGCAAAGTGCTGAGTCTCCAATAGATAAATATGAGAAGGAGAGATAAGGGAATTCATCATCAAATATTCTTTCACTATATGCCACATTTTTTACACTCAAACAGCATTTTCCAAATCATCCTCTTATACAAACACTAACAAAATAAGAGACACCCCACGATCACATAACAAATCTATTTACTAATGTCAGAGGAAGGTGTGCTCTGAATTTCTGAAAGGTATTGTTCCTTTTGAAAATTTAGGAAGACTAAGCTTGAAACAGTGTTTAAACAAAATCATCACAAAGGCCTTGTCAACAGAAGAAACAAAATCTCTAACCCAGTGTTTATCTTTTCTGGAGGTCTTGAAATGCATAAAATTCAAATAGTATGTCCCAATTTCCAGCATTCAGAGACTATATTCTTTCCCAATTAATTTGTGCCAACTTGATTTTAGAAACACTGTGAACAAATCTACCAACTGTGTATGGTTTTGAGGAGAGTAAATCATACTGTCTTGCTCTGTTCGTGTAAAATAAAGCCATCATAGCACTCTCCCCAACACCTGGAAATCTGCAACACCCACTGAAAGAGTGAAAGGCTCAGCTGTCAGCCTGATGAGTGGATACAAAGCACATGTACTAGCAATTACAGCTTCACAAAGTAGTAATCTAACAATCCTCATGCTGATAGCACAACAAAGTAAATGTAATTTTAAATTTGTCGGTGACCAAGGGGTTCACTTTCCCTCAACCATCATTAACTGACAGGAAATTAAGTGGACTGATTTGACTCCAGCCCCTGCTCCCTTTTTCTTCGAGCATTAACCTCAGAAAACTTGAAATTGTGAATTATTTCCCTGCCTTTTTGAGTTGTACATTTTCTTTAAGCTTCTCAACCAGTTTTACAACCTAGAAGTTTCTTTCTGAAGCACCTGAGAACCATCCCCTTTGAACTGTAATCAGTAAGAAAGGTAGTGGCCTGTCTCCCAGTCTCTCTGAACAGATAGGAGACTAACTTCTGTTGGCACCTGGCTTCAACTTGCAAACCTACTTCTCTTACAAAGCTGGAAGAAAGTGTACTTTTGAGTCAGACCAATTAGCAAACACAGGTGGCATAAGATTCCTCCCACCTCAGCTCTTAAAAACTCTCCAGCCCTTTGCTTCAGCTAAGTTGAGCTCAGACTGTTCTGGCCTCTCTTGCCTATTATAATACTCTTGAATAAAATCTTCCTTGCCTGTTAAATTTCATCCAGTGCAATTTTTGCTTTGACATAGACAAATACTCAATTACGTAATTTATGTCTAAATGAATATGGCTGGGTTCTCTAACATGTTCACAATTAAAAGTGATAAGGTGCAGTTTCCCAAGTTGTACTAACAACCACGACAAAATAACAAACCTTCTGGATTGGAAGGAATTACCAATTAATTTGTTTATAAGATCTCACAAAAATAAGTGAGGATTCTACCATATTTGAGGCAAAGATAAGAAAACAGGTACAGAGAGGAAAGGCTTATTCACTAACACACACTCCCATACTGTTGGAGAGTCTGAAATGTAAATCAACCATTGTAATTCAGTAAGATAATTGCTTTCAAAGGAGTACATACACTGAGTCTTTAGAAGGTCAAGGAGGAGTATCTAATTTAGATTGGGGAGGTTTTAGAGAGCAAGTGACATTTTAATTACAACTTGAAGGATCAGTAGGTATTAACCAGGCAGAAAGTTAGAGAATGTTGATCTAGGTAGGACAACATGCACAGACCATGGAAATGAGAGAAGGTGTAGCAGAATCTGCAAGGACGAGGACGGGTAGTTCACTTGGTCCCTGGTGCAGAGGGGGTGTGTGGAGCCCTTAACTCTTTCCCTCACCCCGTATTACATGCATTAGCAACAGCTTTCAATTAACTTCTGAAACAAAACCAAAACCTATCTGTATACGTCTCTTAGCCTTTATCTTACGTAAGATAAGTTTGAAAACAGAATGCATTTTAAAGTTTCAGAGACTCAGAATTGAGCTTTTCAGGCTTGAGTGAAGTCATAACATTTAGTACAGTGACTAGCACAGAATTCACCCACTTCTCACTCCCTCCTTCATAACCACCTTCCCTCTGTTTCATTCCACCAGCTTCCTAACCAGACTCTCTGCTACTATTCTTTGTTCTCCTACAATCCAATCTTTGGATGACAGTCAAAACTGTGTATCCTATGTCATTCCCTTGCTTAAATTTTTGACGTTGCTTTCTGTTGCCCTTAGAATAAACTCCATGCTTTTTGTTTTTTATTGTTTGAGGGGAGGAAGAATACATCTGTGCTACTTCCTCTGGTTTCATACAGGGTTTTACCAAAATACTTTTGGACCTTACTCCATTTTCAAATCCGCCTAACAGAGGTATTTTTAATTACTGGAACAGTACATTGGGAGAGGAATTGGGCACAGATGGCTCAGCCCCTCCTTTCTCTTCGGGATCTATGGACTTGCAGAAAACTAGGCCACAGGTCTGCTCTCTGCCAAGCCAAGACAGGACCCTGTCCTTCATGAGATTTTGCATAGCAGATGGATCCTTGTTTAGTGACACATCTCTACTCCTGACCATCCTTCTGCAGGAAGCCCTCCATCCCCACTCCTCCTACAGGAACCGCTGTGCTTTCCTTTAACACAACTCCGGCCTTCACATTTTCATCATCTATGTGTTCTTATTTTCTGTCTCCCCACCTATAATGTAAATTGTTAAGTGCAGAAATCTTATGTATTCTTATAGCTACACAGTCTAGAAATACACCTGGCACAGGTAGACCTAATAGTTTTAAATAGTTTGAATCTACAGGAATAAAGAAGGGTTCCATAACAAAATACAGATGTGCCTAGCTAAGGATTTCAGATTTCATAGCATGAAACATTTTGCCATCTTTCAAGAGTAGGATTTAAAAACTTAAAACTTTCAAGTATTCAAAACTTCCAAAACTCAATAAAATATAAGAGAAATTTAAATGCCCAAATGACACATTGATAATTAAAATAACTAGCTCTGCAGAATATGTGATATTTCTATTTATTTGTTGAAAGAAATCTATCAAAAGACAAGTTAGGACTTAGTTATATCAAAAATGGTTATATTTCGGTTAAAAGACTAATGCCTTAATAATGCAAATTTAGAGCTCACCTATAGTTAAGAGCCTGAGAAGTGTAATTGGATTTTTTACCCTATATGGGTAAACCCTAATTTTCATATTCTGTTAATCACTTTAATCTCACACACAAAAATATGCCAATGCCTCTATTTGACTAAATAGAAACATTCATTTTATAAATGAAAGCAGCTGTGGCATAACTCATTAATCTCTATACACCCCAGGTAATATAAAGGACACTATTTTCAAACAATTGTCATCCTTATACAGTATAAGGATAGTTTTTGATTTGTTGTCAATATCTCCTGGTCACTTAATAGTGGTTTTAAGATAAGTCTCAGATAGTGTATCTAGCTAGATTTAGAAAAATTTAAGGCATCGTAAACCTGAGGCAGAGATACTAATCTTCTTGACAGTGTTTAAATTTCCACAATCCATATTCTCCAGAGAAATGTCTGAGTAGAAGTAAAGATACTCTGGAATTACAAAGATGAGAGAGAATTTCTCCTTTAACACTGCCTTTTTTTGATCCCCTCTGACTCCTATCACAGGTGAAAGTTGGTGGCATCTGGAAAACAAGATTATCATGCTTCTGTCCAAATGCCATTTGATTAAGCCAAGTCTCTAGAGCTTCTGAGAGTACTGGATTCTCATGTTAAGAAGTTAATCCCTTGTTTCTGATTCAGTTACATTGACAAATTCAACCAGGATTTTTAATTCTGTCTCTTCCTCCATCACTAGTTACTTTGAATGAGTTCTGATGGCCTATGTGCTGTTTGCTGATTTCTCTAGGAGATTTTAAAATAAAGTAAGGTAGTTAGCCTTAAAATTTTGTTTTGCTGAAAACATCTTCCTCGTATTTTTATAGGAAAGGGAAGTTATTTGCATTCGTTTAGCTATCGATTATTGTTGACTTTTTCATCGTTTCTAAAACTTAAAATAATCCACAGTACACTTGCAGAAAACAAAATGTCTTCAAGATTATTGGTATTAAAATTTTTTAAATTACTTAAAATTGATACAAGCATAAAACCAGACATAAAGATCTTTTGTTTATGGACTTTAACTACTATAAAGCTGTAATTGACACATTAAACACTAAAAAAACCTAGAAAACCAATAGTTATAATTTAATTTACTGTGATGAATGCTGTGGTGTCACTGGAATTAAATTGCCAAAGTTGAAGTTTGAAAGTTAAGAGATGGAACCTCAGGTTTACTCTTAGTTTTAATACACATCTCAGATTTAACTTAATATTCAGAAAATGGAGTTTTACAAAACTATAATTGGTAAGAATGCATTAATAATACCTGTATTCGTTTGCTACTTCAGAAAACTCAATCTCTCCTTATATATCATGGCTAGGAGGCATATTCTCAAATGCCAATTTTAATCAGTAGCTGATCCTGAAAACTTTCTTATTCAAATCATTAAACTGAGTCATAATCCAATAGTTGACGAAATTTGGAAAACAGCTTTTTTCATTTCACATTTACTACCATGGTTACTGCTAATAAGATCTTATAAATTGTTGGTACAAATTAGGTTTACTATAACACGTTATCACATCTATATATAATGCAGTTTCAGCACAGGTTCTTTGTACTTGGTGGGCCTATACTACTACTACTACTACTATTACTACTACTACTTTGGGTTCAACAGTCACTCAGTTTCACACTGATGGTAGATCATCATGTATTTGATCTTCTGGGATAAACACAGTTTTGTTTACCATGTAAATGGTGTCATTACATGACCGTCCTCAACAGTAAATCTTCATCCCCTGTGAACTTGTCTTCAGATTCATGTTTTGCATTAAATGTAGGTAAGATTGGAGGTATAGTGTGTTTCAAAGGAAAGTCATATCTTAGTCCTTTCCAATGAACCCCCTTCTCCCATGTCCCTATATCCTGCACTTAGTCTGGGAGGATCAGATAAGGAGCCCTCAGCAAGCTACCATTGTTAGCCATCTTCTGTGTACCTAGTGATTTAATTCTTCACCATACTTGAAAATCGATCATTCAGGATACAGGAGTTCAGAGAGTTAATATAAATTTGCTCAGTCCTACAAACTAATAATTGCTCTACCGTCTCCAAAACTGAAGTTCTTTCCCCTGGACCCTTAATACAAAGAATGCATTATCATCAAATTTAAGTATCATCCACTTATGATGTTACTTTTTTCTTGGTAGCAAACTTCTTAAGAGGTGCAATATCCTCTTTTCTTTGGTGACAGGAGCCTAGGCTAGTGTGGTGACCTTTAATAGTCCATAACTACTGTCTTGTTAAAGGGTAAGTGGAAGGAGGGAGAGGGAAAAGAAGGTTAGCACATTTATTCCTGGACATAAAATTCATATCTACAAATCAGTCCAATTTTGACCCTACGCCCAGACATCGGAATGAGACAATATTACACTGACTGCTAAAAGCTTTTATTAACAAGTCCTGAAAACAAGGATCACAGACCTAGACTATTTGTTTTATAGAGCAAACCCTAGAAAATAACTGATTATGGATAATGTTATTTTGTTAGTTTTTAAATAATCTTAAACATCATGAGCTGCATACAAGATCAAGTCCTGACTAACCCGAAGAAAATAAAGTCTGGCAAGAAAGTTGTTATATTTACTTGCCACAGGAAAGGAAAGGGGAAAATATCCTAGTCAAAGTCCTAGATAGTAACATGTAAACCTTCTTTTACACCCTCCATATATTCATTTATTCATTTAGTTATTCTTTATTATTGCTTACTGTTTTCAACACAGTACTGTATACTAAAGGATATGACTAAAGCTATTTTCTAAAAGTGTGTTGTCCTGAACAGAAAGCAGTATCAGTGTAGGTAAGAAAATGATAAATCATGCAACACAAGCATAAGTACAAGGAGTATAATGCTAAATTAATTGACCTTAGCCTTAAATATAAGGAATAATTGCTGTCATATAATATATAATGCTGTCAGCAACCACCCAAATTCCAGTTCTCCAATTTTTAATATTTTTGACAAGAGTAATTCTTGTCCAAAAGTATATGCAAGTGTTCTCAGGTTGGAGCTGAGTGACAGCATCCTAAAGTTCAACAAGACAGAGACCATAAGTTTCCCAAACATGACCCCTACTATGTTTTCAGTTGTTTTTTATCAAGACTGTTGAAATAATTAGTTCTACCTAAAATCTCATATATTAGGATAAAGAAGACTAAAGTTCAAACTATTGACCTCGTAACCACTCCTCATTTGCACCAAAAAAAGAAACAAAAATTTTTAAGTTAGCTATTACATTTTTCCAAAATATTTTAAAATTATCTTTTGATAAAGTACTCTTTAAAATACATAAGAATAGGCAGCAAAACATTTTCTTCTTTGTTGAGTCTTTTCCCTTGGTTGTTTCTGTCAGAAGCATCATAAAACATAAATTTGTCTAAATGAAAAAGTTCCCATTAATTAAAATTGATATTTCATTAAATTTTACGAGTACTGTAATTTGTACTCCAATTCTCATATCGCATTTATGAATATAAAGTTAAATTTATCAATCCCAGAATATGTGTCATGGAAAAAAGTTTACCAACTTTTTTTTTTTAAGACTTTATTTTTGCATAGAACTGGGGTGTAGGCCAGATGTGCAGGGGTTAAGAGGATTCACTAGAAATGGGGGAGGGGGTGCAGAGCAGGCAGATTTACTGCAATATACTGCTGAGAGGAGCAGCGGGAAAGACCGGAGAGGTCTGCTATGACATATGTGGGTCAGTTCCCTAGCCAGGGATTGAACTCAGGCCATTGCAGTGATAGGGCTGAGACAAACCATAGACCACCAGGGAGGGCCCCCCCCCCCCAACTTTATTTTTTTTTAAAAAAAGTGAGTTTCATAGGTGCCTACATTTTTTTTTTTTTTTTTTTTTTTTTTTTTTTACTATTGGTTAGCAAGTATTAACACTTTCAGGGTTTTTTTTTGAAATTTTGTGCTGGGATTAATACATACTAGATTTCATTGTGTCAGTGGCCAGCATGCTAGTTCATCATTAGTAGAATATGCATTAGTTTTCCAGATGTTTTTTCTTGGCCAAGATTGATGTACCATTTTCTTATGCAGTTTCCTTCAACTTCTTCCCTGTAATGTTCCCCAAAAAAGTCATACCTTAAATATTTGCTGTAGAAAGTACATAGGCAGAGAATGTACAACTGAGAAATGCTTCAGTAAATGCCATTACCCAAGTCCTTCAGTGAGTCACTCCTGTATGCCAGGGACTACAAACATCACAAGTAATACAAAGAGATCAAGACTCCTCCTGTACAGAGCATCACAGAATTTCAGATTGGTTGGAAACAAAAGAGAATATTCCAAAATTAAAGGCAGGGTACAATGGAAAGCTTAGATTAGGAAGTCACCTGAAGGAAAGGACAAGAAAATGGACTTGAATTAATTAATGGACAATATCATTGAAGCCAGTGAGATAAGACGGAGAGGTGGTGAGGAAGGGAAAAGGGCAGCTAGAACGTGACATTAATGTTCTTGAATAAAATGAAAAAAAATGAATTTTAGATAGTTTAGAGTGTGATCTCTGTGAAACTGTAAACAGATGTAATATTCAATGAGTTTGTTAATGCTATGTCCATGTATTGAGCATTATTTAACCTAATTGGGCTGTATTTGGGTATGTGCTTGTTTCTTGGTTTTGAGGTTTTTGTTAATATTTAGAAGGTAGTACTTCAAAAATCAGATGTCATGCTTGTTTTTTTTTTTTTTTTTTGTAAATGTATTTTGGGCAAGGAATTTGAAAGTTATGATTAGCTACTTAGGAGAAAAATTCTAAAATATACTAACATTGTATGAAAAGTAACATTCACTTATTCAATACTTATGCCTTAACTATTCATTATGTAAAAGGCAATTAGCAATAATTTAGGTTAGAGATTTTGTGCCTTAATGGAAGCAGTGAAGGTGATGGAAAGCAACTATATTAAGAGTACAGTTTGAAAAAAACCTGACAACTTGCCAATGGGTGTGATTCATGAAGAAAATAAGTTGTAGGCTAAGCAGGTGGTCATACCATTTACCAAACTATGCACTCATAGTTTGGTGGGAAACAGAGAAAATGAAATAGAGATTTGAAGAAAACATAGGAGAGATGTTAATTAGTGCAAAAATAGAAAATAAATGCTAGAAAGCAAGAGAATAAATGAAAGGTGAAGGTAGAAGCTCAAATGAACTGCAACAAACTTGAACTACAATGGTTGGATAGAACTTAAAAGTTTTGTAAAGTGCA
>PVIJ01022416.1:0-16210 GCA_004024925.1 Scalopus aquaticus
AGGCATATGAAAAAATGTTCAACATCCCTCATAATCAGGGAAATGCAAATAAAAACCAAAGTGAGTTACCACCTTACACCAGCAAGAATGCACATTTTAAAAAAAAACAGGGAACAACAAATGTTGGCGAGGATGTAGAGAAAAAAGAACTCTTCTACACTGCTGGTGGGAATGCAAATTAGTCCAACCACTGTGGAAAACTGTATGGCGGTTCCTCAAATTGCTAAAAATGGAGCCTCCATACCACCCAGTAATGCCACTTCTGGGAATCTACCCAAAGGATACAAAAACATTAATCCAAAAAGAGACATGCACCCGCATGTTTATTGCAGCATTGTTTACAATAACTAAACTATGGAAACAACCCAGATGCCTAAAAATAGATGATTGGATCAAGAAGATGTGGTATATATACACAATGGAATACTATTCAGCATTCAAAAAAGATAAACATACACAATTTGCAGCAATATGGATGGAGCTAGAGGGAATAATGCTCAGCGAAATAAGCCAGAAAGAGAAAAATATCAAATGTTTTCACTTATAACTGGAATATAGGCAAACCAAACAAGAAAGAGACATCCAGCAAGGGAGGTGGAGGATAAGGGCTCAAAAAGAGGTAGAGGAGAACACCAGGGACTATGGTGGTGGTTCACGGGTGAATTGGTGGTGGGTAACCTATGGGGAATACACAATAATGTAAAAAATTATGAACAAAAAATAAATAAAAATTATACTAGTATTGTCTGGATTTTTGGCTGAAGACCTTTTTATTTTTGCATAGAGCAGAAAGTAATGGGGAAAAATTTATAAACGAAAACATCTGTGGATTTGACTAACACAGTTTAAATTTATATCCTAAACATCCTAATCAAAACTTAAAAGCACAAAAGTATATTTCTTGCAAAAATGATGGCAATAGGGTTATTATTAAAAAGAAAGTTAAAAATAGATATTTTTGCATTTTAATAGAGAAGTGATAATAATTTCAATTATAAATGTAGGTGAGTATGAAACTTATTAAAGAGAAACACAGATACCACTTTTTTTCAGGCCAGGGCAGGTTCTGATTCTGCTGAGACTGAGAACTCCAAGGAGGTGACCAGGGCAGCATTGTGGTGACATCGGCCATTTCAGGGCACCAGGTATCTACTGACCTGGGGCCATTCTCTGGAAGGGCCTTGAACAGTGACTACAGAGCCCTCCAATGGAATAGCCCTAAATAGAGATTCTAACAGAGCAAGTAGAAATGTCCCTCTGGAGAGGCTGTGGAGCGCTTCTGTGGGAGGTTGTAAATCTGGTTTCAGTTTCTCTTAACTGCTCCAAATCTACCTGGTAACGCATTTATCAGATAAATCATTATTTAAAAGAAGAAGCCCTGAGGAGTTAGTTTGGGGAGATAATTTAGGTCTGGAAGATAAGATTCCTGTTTAGCTCTTATGCATCAGGTATCCTCACATTTGATAAAAGCAGATGGGTACTAACGAAGCCCACCTGGAGCACTTAAGCTCACTTCCAGCTGGCCAGGGTGGCAATTCCCTGATCAGATCCTTTGGGGCCACTGTGCTAAAACCCTGCCCTGCCTCTTGTTCTTAATGTCCGCCTTGGTCTCTGTCTCCACACTGAAGAGGCAGAGCTGAGGGGCTCTGCAGGACCATGGCTTCTGAGAGATAGTGCCTCCCTCTCAGCCTCTGCCTCCTGTGAGAGCAGGTCTCCACCACCACGAGGAAGTAGTTCCTGTGGGCCCTCTTGCTGCCTCTCTCAATGGTGCTGCCTCCATCCACTACCAGGTAACACACCCTCCCATCAACAACTTGGAGTTGCTTATAGCTATGAATCTCAGTATTTCCACAGACAGTAATCTGTTACTAATAAAAGTGGATGTTCTGAAATCTGTGAATGATTTCATGTCTATATTGTTAAATAAGAGTAAATTCAATGCTATTTCAATAATAAAATACCTTATGCCTGCATATGCTGGTATATTTTCTTCAAGGATAGGAGAGAAGATATCCAGCCCCCAGAGGTCAGAGTATGCCTCAGTTGGTTCATGTGAGGGTACCGTCCATGTTAGCTCTAACCACCCTGCATGGCAGCCAACTTGACTGGTGGGGACTGCTGCTTGGAGCTCTGGGACATAGTTGGTTGCAATGATCAGAAGCTAAGAGCTCCTCAGGGCATCCGTAATTATCCTCGGAACGCTAAGCCCCACACAGTGCCTGCACACAGTAGGTGCTCAGTCTTCAGGGGGGGAGAAGGCTGATGAACTCAGCAACAGCCAAGAACAGTATTGTGATCACACAAAGAATGTGCCTATGTGGGTCAGGTCTGAACAGTAACTCTACCAGATCCCCAGTCTGCTCACCCCGCCTCTGTGGTCTTTTTTTAAAAGCCTTTTATATAATTTATATATACATATATATGTATTTTACATCATTGTTTATTTTTGTACAATGTTTGCTTTCTCCTCTAAGGTGTAGTCCCTGAAAAATTCCTACCACCAAGTCACCTGTGAACCATCACCACAGTCCCTTGTGCTTTTGCCTTCCCTGTTTTGATCCCTCTCCCGCTCCCTCCCCTGCAGTGTCTCTGATTTTGTTTATTGCTTTTTTATTTATTGTTACTTTTTTTCTGATCCCTCTTTTGGTTCCCTTATATTCCTCCTATAAATGAGTCCATCCGATATTTTTCTCTTTCCTTCTGACTCATTTAACTGAGCATAATCCCTTCCAGTTCCATCCATGTTCTGCAAATGACATGAGTTTACCCCATCTGCTCTCCAACCTCAATTCAATGTCTCTGGCAGTCATGCCTTCTGTGACCCAAGAAGTACTTAGAATCACCTCTTTGAATTCCTGTTTCATTTTTGGACTAACCTGGTCATTGCACATTTATCTCAAGGTCAGCTGCTCTAGGGACACTGTCCCCCTTCCTGCCTGTGCTGAGCGCCCCTTAGGGGTGGCCAGCATGTCTTTGCCTTTGCATATACCCCCTTTTCCAGCATGAGGAGTCAGTGTGAGTCTCACAAGTGTGTGAGCTAAATTGAACCACAAATAGGCATAATAATAAAGAAATTAAAAAAAAAAAAAACATGTGGTATTTGGTATAGCAGGACCTGGATTCAGAGCCTAACAAATCCCTTTAAATACTATGTGATCTTGGGCACATTACTTAACCACTCTGAATTTTGATTTTCTCAACTTTAAGATACACCTGACAATGTTTGTCTTGTCACAGGTGAGACAAGGATCTAGAAAATGCCTGTCCTCTTTTCACATATCCCCAGACTCCGCAACTCCCCAGAATATTTTGAGCCCCTAGAAATTAATAATGTCATGCTGCCCACCAATGTGTTGTCATCAAGGATTGCCAGTCCCTTCCCACAGGCATTATAAAACCAGAATGGGGAGCAGGCAGGTGCCCGATTATTAGCACCTATGTAGTTTGGTTACCATGGGGGCAGTAACCAGAGTCACGAGAGCCTCGGCACCTGCAAGGACCTTAAGGTGGGCCACATTGCTCCTCAGATGGAGGGTCCCCTCAGCACACCCACCCCCTCCCTCCCAATCGCACTCCCTCTCCAGGACATTTCTGCATATCTGGGGAGATAGGCTGAGCATGACATTGTTATTCTAATTCCAGATCCCACACCCCACCTGCAAGCTCTTCCCAGGTTCCAGACTAAATACAGCCAACCTGCTAAGGGATGTGCCTTTTCCCAATTAACACAAAACCACACACACACACACACACACACACACACACACACACACACACACACACAATTCCAATAACTAAGCTACTGAGAAGTTATTATGTGCCCCGTCCTAAATGCTCTACAGCATTCATCATTCATTCATTGATACTTCCCTCAACTTGGTATGGGTGTTGTGATTGCCTTCACTTTATACAGAGGGGGACAGAGGCACAGAGAGGGGAGAGCAACTTATACAAGTTTGACTAGATAGCAGTGGATGGTAACCCATACAATCAGGCTTCCCTGGGTCATATCGCCTTAATGAATGGTCTTAAGTAATGACAGTCACCACTACCCACAACATAAGTTTCTTTCAGATATTATGATCATTATAGTCCAGAAGGGAAAACTGAAGATTTGAAGAGTTAGGTAACTTAAGATCATACAGGCAGAAAGAGATGAGGTAGGAATTTAAAGTGAAGCTATTCTAACATGACACAGAGAACCCAAATTTGGGAAACTGGGAGCAGAAGGAAAGAGGAGATGAACTGCAAATGGAAATAGCCTCATCTCTCACCAGGAGGTCCTAAATGCTTCCCACTAGCCCAGACCCTGCAGGGACACACTTTACCTGGCTTTGTTCTCTCCTCCTGCATCTGCCAATTAAACAGAACCCTGGAGTTTACTTCATGCCCATGCTTCACATTCTGCATTAAGTAAAATCTTCCCAGCATTCCCCCTGCCCCCTCCACTCCTTTTCCTCCTCTGTCTTCACGCATAATGCTGTTCATTACTATACCTGGAATCTCTCCAAGACAAGCACTGCCAGGAGAAGCCATTGTCTTGTCAGAAAAGTCCATTAAGACTGTCAGGCTCCCTAACAAATCAATCAGGCACCAGGAGGCCTTTCAAAACGATATCATTTGCTATTCAGGCAGAAACAAATAACTATCTCAGGTGAGCCACAGAGGCACGGGCCATGTGCCAAATTGCACCAAGTCTCAGGAAAGAGCTGATGTTTTTCACCAACAAATGACACAGAATGTGCTTATTCCTTTCATCCTAAAAAAAGCCAACAACAAAACCCTTCTCTAGACCCCCTTTTTCCATCATCTAGCACCCCTTTTTTGTTCTCCTTTATAGTCATGCTCCTCAAAAGAAACTGGGTCTGGACTCAATGTCATCAATTTCTTTCTTTCTATTTTCTATTGTATAGACTCCAATCAGACTTTTATGCACCCTTCACCCCAAACAACACTTTTCAAGGTCACCACTGACACAATACTCCTCTACAAGTCCTCATCCTTTGACTTACCAGGAGTGAGAGCACCCTGTCTTTGTCAAAGGATGCTAACCGCTGTAAGCACCAAACCCCCAAATTTCAGCGGCTGAAGATAATAAAGTCTTATTACTCACCCATGACACATTGTGTATGTGTGTGTGGAGGGCGGAAGGGGGCTTTTACTGTTCTGCTTGGGAATTATGGACAAGATTTTCCCAACTAGAAGCTTCGTCCTCTCTGGCCATCTCCACTGCTCTGAGAGAACAGATTTTATTGGCCATGTCTGGAGAGGTATATATCACTTCTATCCACATTTCATTGTCCACATTCAGTCATAATAAGGCGTGACTGTAGGGGGGCGGGGGGCTTGCAGTCTAGTTACCCACCCAGGAAAACAAGCAACTGGTTTAAGGCCTATCTCACTCATCTCTTCCATGTTCAATTCACACTTTCCTCACTTTATTTCTAGACACTTTTTGCTCTCTTGGTTTCCTCCTAATATTCTCGCTATTTCTTCTCAGTCTTCTTTGCTCATTCTATTTCTTCTCTTGAATTTCTTAATATTCCATGACTTAAAAGAGTAGATGCATACCAATAATTCTCAATGGCATTCTCCAGTCAACTTTATTCCAAATCCCAGACTGGGATAATGACTTGCTTATTTTACATTGCTCTTGGATGCTAGAAGACATAGCAAATGGAACATTCTATAGCAAATTCCCAATTGCTTGCAAACCCACCCTGCCTTCAGCCTTTCCCAACACAACAAGGGTACCTCCATCCTTCTAGTTGTTTGAGCCAAAAACTCTTGGTGTCATCTGAGACTCCCTCATTTTTCTCACCCCTCAAGTATAATGACAGAACCAGAAACTCCTGTTAGCTCTCCCTGGACTTCTCAGTTCCTGATGGAAGCCACCAGCACTCCCAACTGGGCTGCTGCAGTAGCTGCCCACCGGGTACAAGCTCCCAGGCTGGCAGGAACATGCACCGCATTTTGGTCCCACTTGCTCCATCTATGAGGCCCATGTGCCAGACAATGGGACTGGAGGCTGCTGTTTTCACATGGTCCCAGCCTTCTCCCCTAGGTCGCTGCTCCTGACTTTCCTTCTCCTTTTGAAAGCAACCCCTGGGACTCAGTCATCTTCCAATAGCCATTTAAACAATTATGTTCCACACAGAAGCCTCCTCTGTTGTCTCCCACCTGACTGAGACTGCAGCAGTTTTGAAATAGGGTCTCACACATGCCTCTTATGTCCGCTTCCTCCTCCGAGGAAAGGTTTTGAGAGCAGGTATCACTATATTCATCTCAAGAAGCAAATATAGGACTCTTCATTTATGTGGCTTTCATTGGATAGACATCTTTTTTGTTGGATGGGGGGAATGGGGGTGAGAGACAAATGGGCCACCCTCCCCAACTTCAGGGTACTCACAGTTGGGAGAGGAGAGAGCCTATAACAAGTGGTCCCAATGTCATGTTATCAAGGTCCTGTAAAGGGCAGTATCTAGTAGAGGAAGGGCTGTGAAGGCTTCGCAGGGGAGGTGATGCCTGACTCACAGACTAGAGATGTTGAAAAAAGGCAGTTGGGAGAAGAGGTATCCTACAGCAGAGTTCATTCCAGACTCAATATTATTTGTTACATTCAGTTCAAATAGTTTGACTATATACATACACAATGCTTTCATGAGATTGAAGGAAAACTGTAGCCTTAGAATAAGAAGCACTATTTTTTTAAAAGATTTTTATTTATTTTTGTGTAGAAGAACTGAAGTACAGGCAGAGGTGTGTGTGTGGCGGGGGTGGGGGGGAGGTAGAGTGATGAGAGGATTCACCAGAGACAGAGTGGGGAGCAGAACAAGTGGATCTACTGAAATACATGCTAAGGGGAGCAGCAGGCGAGGCAGGAGAGGTCCTCTGCATCGCGTGTGGGGTGAGCTCCCTGACTGGGGAGCGAACTCAGGCTGCTGCAGTGATAGCACTGAGACTTAACTCCTAGGCCACCAGGGAAGCCCCCAAGAAACTCTCTTTAAAACAAATCACAGAAATCTTGTAGGTCCGCATAATATTTCTAAAGCTTCTAGATGCTTTCACATTTATCACATTTTTTTTGTAATAATCTATAGATATAATCTATGATTAAACACTTCCATTTCACACATAGAAATAAACTTGGGATGTTGCAGCGCTGTTGACCATTGACAGGCATGCTAACTATTTTAAACACAGTCCTCTTTCTTCCCCACCTTGGACCATATGCTGCATGTGAGGGTCATTACCTTCACAGGGTGTAGGATGGAACAGTTCAGGAGCTGGTGAATCCCTTGAAACTTGTGTGAAATTCTCTAAGCATTTTTCAAGGCGCTAAGTTCTGCATTCTTCATTAGATATCATAGGGACTATGATTTTAAAATATATACTAACTACTACACCATACCACAACCAAGACCATTTAAAAGAAGCAAAAAAAAAATGGCTTTCATAATGACCTTGACCAAGGACAAGATTTGAATTGGTTTATACAGCTTATTCCTAGAATGGAGCTCCTAGGGGAGGAAGTATAGGACTTCATGTAGAAAACAGAATTCTCTGAGCAGAGCTGCCTCTGCGCCTGCACTCAAAGTGTCCTAGGAGATACCTGGAAACAGCCACCCATTGCTCCAATCCTGGCATAAATAATGCCCTCCAGCCAGAATCTAAACTCTATCTGTGCACAGTGTTTGGGTTCTGTGCCACTAAATTTATAAGACCTTTGCAATTTCTAACACCCACTGTCTGATTCGGATTAAATGTCATTAAAGTCTAATTTAGTGATTGCTAGAGGTGAACTCTACTGAAGCCACCTGATGGCCAGGTGTACTCATTTAGCTTGTTCATTCCAGTGGGTCCCAAATTTAAGAGAACATCAGATTTCCCTGTGGGGCTTGTTAGCTATCTAGCAATCCAGAACTCACCCAGGCCCACCTACCATGGATCTGAGAAGGCTGCTGCGAGCAAGTGTGGGAAGACAGGGAGGGGTACAGGGGAGAAACTGTGAAAAGAGATGCCCAGTGTTCCCCAATCATTCCTCGGGACAAAAACCACCCAGGCAGGGGCCTGGGTGGCTCCAGTTTAATAATCACCCTAACTGAGTGGAAACACTAAACTCTAGTGGATTCCAAATCTGGATCAGCATCCAAATTGCCTAGAAAGTGTCAAACAAATTCTGATTCCCATATCAGACCTACTGAATTGAATCTTTAGGATGAAGTCCAAGAATATGTATTTTAAACAGCTTTCCAGGTGAGTCTCTGTCCAGGCTAGGAAGTAGATAATTAATTAAAAGGGTTACTCTGAAGGAGTAAATCTGGACATCCACACAGCCTACCTCTCCTCTCCTCCTCAGACAGCCCTAACCTAACCACCTCCTGCATCACTGTGGGTCATGGGCGGAGTGGCCAGAACAAGTCTGAAGCTTCAGAGAACAGGAAACTGAGGCTACAGAGTGGACGACTGCAGTCATGAGACTTGCACATGGTTTTGACTGTGATTTTCCATCTTTTGGCCCTGTTATGCTTGTGGGAACTTGAGAGAAAAGGAGGGAATTAGCCTCTAGATGGAAGATGGGTAGAAGCTAACCTCCTACACACAAGGGTTCTGACCAGGCTTAGAAATCAGAACCAGACTTACCTGGGCACGGAGAGAATCAGACCAGTAACCAAAAGGCCATATGTCTCAGTATAACTCAGTATGTCTCTAAAGTAGAGGTGATATTACCTCCAGCCTAATGGGATAGTCTGGAGCAGGGAGCCACCAAACTGTGACCTACTGGCAAAATTCAGCAAGCCTGCAAGTTAAGAATGTTTTTTACAATTTTGTATGGATATATCACATACTTAACCTTGATATTCCCTCTTGACCTGCAAAGTTAAAAATGTTTGCCTTTGGACCCTTTAAGCAAAAGTTTGCTGACCTCTGTTTTGGAGGGTTAAATGAAATCTATGTGAAGTGCCTGGCTTACATGATGTGCTATTATCTTTACATAAGAGCTTTTAGGAGCTGAGAACATGCCCGAACTGTCAGCAAGAAAGCAGGAACTTCAGTCCTACAACCACAAGGAATTGAATTCTGCAATAAGCAGGAAGTGTGGAACAGCTCCCCAGCTTAGATGACAAAGCAGCTCTGCTGAAGCCATGCTTTAGCACAAGGAGCACCTAAGCTGAGGGCTCAATCCATTACCCAGCCTCCTGACTCATGGAAACCGTGAAATAATAAATGGGTATTGTTTCAAGCCACTACATTTTTGTTCCTTTGTTGTATAGCAGGAGAAAACTCATTCAAGCCTTCAGACAATAAGCTGAAAAAGACTCCAACTTCCCCTCCCTCCAGAAGCCTCATCCCTTCTTCTTTCCACCTCGTCTTTCAGGTTCCCTTCATCTGTGATGCCTCACCAACTACCCTTAATCCTCAGAGCATTCATAGTACTTGGAACACAGGGCCCTCAGTGGGGCTACTCAGATTACATGAATTCATTAATTGCTCAGGGGTTCCCTATGCCAGGGCAGGGTGTCCTGAGATGAACCAGTTGGGGCTCCTGCCTTCACTAAGTTCCCAATTCAGCTAGAGCAGAGTAAGGAAAGGCCGTAAGAGCAGTGCAAATAGATCACGAGAGAGAATTGCCCTCAGCCGTGTCCCTAAGCCCTTTGTGTGTCTGACGCCAGCTCAGCTCTCCACTGCAGAAGTAATTCAGCCTGCAAAAAGCTCCCCAGCCTGGTTACTCTGGCCCCTCCTCACAATATCTCTTGGGCTCACAGTAGTGTCATTAACCTCCAAGCAGCCTCTAATCTGCCTCCCGTTCAATAGATAGCCAGGTCCTCTAAAGTAGGATCTGAATCACACCCCCTCATACATTCTATCCCATGACTTATGGAGAGATGAGAATTTAATTTACCAACTTAATTTACCAATTTTCAAATGCCCTCCTCTCTAAAATTCAAGTAAATTTCTACCTGCTTCCCTTCCACTGACCTTCACAAAAGCATTAGCAATGCATCTTCAATACACCTAAGGTCTGTTCTCCACAATTATGAAATACTGAATGAAGTTAAATCCTCATAAAACTAACACCAGTGAAGTGGTTAAATGATTTAATCTGTTTCCAAATGTGTGGGTTAGTTTCTCTCTCTCTCTCTCTCTCTCTCTCTCTCTCTCTCTCTCTCTCTCTCTCTCTCTGTGTGTGTGTGTGTGTGTGTGTGTGTGTGTGCATGTGATACATTGGCAAAGAGATAATTTTGGGACTTTGAATAATTTTTTCCTCTAACTTCCACAGATCAGTTGTGCTAATCTAGGAGAATGGAGCTGCAATACGGTTTACATGATCTGCCCGTGCTGGGTGCTCAGTTGTTGTTAAGATTGTCAGTTGTGTCCATGATACAAACATTGTTCGTACAAATATCTTAGTACCACTGTTAATTGATCTGCCTTCCCTAAAGGCACCAACATGTCATGAAACACCCAGATGAGTCAGCCTGTGGAGACAAAATCTTTGGCTAGTTCACAATAATAGGTCGAAATTTAACTGACCCAGATACAATTTGATATGAAGACATTTTTTGCTATTGCAGAATGCATGAAGTGTCAATGTGTCCTTGCTATATAATTTATGGCTCACTTCCCAAAACTTTTCTTATATTTGCTTGAAGCCTCAGTACAATTCACAGGCACTTCTGAGACCACTTTAAGAGCCTCAAATGAAACTTTAAAGTTTTCCAGGATCCCCAGGCATTTAATCTGGAAATACCCTAAGAGATAATCTAGTCTAACAGTCTAGCCCCTTGATTTACACATGACAAAACTGACATTTTTCCAAGGTTACATATTGGGGTGCTGCCATATATATTGTAGGATGTTTAACTAGAGGCAAAATGGAAACTAAAACTGAGATTTCCTGTTTCTAGACCAGGATTTCTCTACCTCAACACTATAAATAAAATTTTGGTAAGATAATCCTTTGGTGCGGGGTGCTGCCATATATATTGTAGGGTGTTTAACAGCACCCTGGTCTACTCACTCTGGCTGCCACAGCAACCCTCCACCCCATTAAAAATGAAAACGAACAAATGGCTCTGAGCAGTTTGAATGTCATCTAGAGGTGTAACATCACCCCCTTTGAGTATCAGTGATTGGAAAGAATGGAGTGAGGGACAGGAATTCTGGCTCTAACATATACCTGTTTGTGTGATCTTAGCAAAGCACTTACCCTTCTGAGGTCGAGTCTCCTTACAACTTTACAAGCTCACATGACTGGTGAATATAAATGGAATTCTATATGTGAGTCCCCCAGGAAAGTGCCTGGCACACAGTAGGTTAGGAGTGGCTACTGATTTTAATATTTTTTGTAGTGTGATAATCTAAAACTAGTCTATTTCCAGCAAGCTCTTTCTCCTTTCAGCAATCTGCTGTAAATGCCACTGAACAATCATTGTAGCATGCACAGCTACCGTGACAGCAGCGAGCTGAGACTGTGGCCTCCTCACATTTGGGGCAAGGGGGGTAGTGCATGTAAGTCAGGAGGGAAAACAAACTACATGCTATTTGTTTGTTTTTGTCATGTCTTGACGCTTCCTTATCTCTAGCTGCAGGATTCTGTAAAGTAAAATTCAATTAGTATTTATCATCCTTTTCCTGGCTGAGTAAGCCAACTTCTTGTATAGCTGAAACTCATAAAAATTGTGGAATTACCAAAGACCTCTGAAGATTTAAAGGTTTTGAGATGTAAAAAGCCTGAGTGTAAGAGAAGTAATTTTTTTATAACAAAATAACCATGCTTCTGTTGTAATCACAGGTAATGTTCAGATATGAATATAAACAGAAAGTTCAGTTCTGGGTTTTTTAAAGCCATGGTTTCGTTGTGAAACCTCTGTGTGCATAAGCCCAGAACTGTCAGCAGATGCATAGGCTGCCTCTCTGCTTCCACCCACTGTGGGTGCTTA
This sequence comes from Scalopus aquaticus, assembly GCA_004024925.1. Taxonomy (NCBI): domain Eukaryota; kingdom Metazoa; phylum Chordata; class Mammalia; order Eulipotyphla; family Talpidae; genus Scalopus; species Scalopus aquaticus. Next base: position 11,946 of record PVIJ01022416.1, read on the forward strand.
CGCTGGTTGGGATTCCAAAGGACTTAAAGACACACACTCATCTTCAGGCCAGGACTGACTATCTCAACCCACCTGATGACCAAAAGAATTAAAGAAATTTGTGCTGGTGAGTTTTGGGTCCATCCCTGTTCTCCTTTCTCCACTGAAAATGGCAACATGATATCAATGCATTCTAGCCTCTGTTCTGATCAGACAAATACACGCTGAGACGACTGGCTCCACTTCCACCATCATCTCCAGGACCTGTCTATGTGATCACAACTCAAGCCTGAACCCTACACCCAGATGTCAGTCTTCCTATTTCCTGGACTTTCATTAGGGTGACTCTGAAATTTTTCCTGCTTTCCCTAATGTAAGGTTTGGGGACACTCTGCTATCTCGGACCATGACCAGCTTCCAGAACAGGAGGCCCTGATGTGGCTAAGAAGTGCCTATTCTCTCTCTCTCTCAGCTCTCAGGAGAGCCAGTGGGGCTGCCCTCAGGCATTGTCCTTGAACAACAAGAAAGATTCCTTTGGGGTCTCCATGGTGGCACAGTGGGTTAAGTCTCAGCCTATCAAGCTATCACCAGTCACTGCAGCATGAGTTCGATCCCTGGCCAGGGAGAGTCCTACATGGCACAGCAGACCTCTTCTGTCTCCCTGCTGCTCCCTCAGCAGTGTACTTCAGTAGATCCACCTGTCTGTTCCCCACTCTGTCTCTGGTGAATTCTCTCACTGCCCTCCACACCTCTGGCCTACACCCCAGTTCTTGTATGTATAAATAAATAAATCTTAAAAAAAATGAACGAAAGATCCCTTTGGATTCCTGAGGAACTCCACCCAGGACGTATGGCAGAAAGTCAGCCCAGCCAGGGAGCTGGCCAGATTCACTCTCTTTCTGAAACCTCTTTTTCATTATGGTGCCTATGACAGAAGGGCATGTTTCACTTGCCCATCTAAGCTCCATACTAAGAAGGATCTTCTGCTTTATTCACTACACTAGTTCACACACAGTGTACACACAATAATTTCTTATGGATAAATGAGCCAGCGTGGGAAAGGGCAAACACCCCTCTTTGGCACTGTGCAAACTTCCAAGTCTACCAATGCACAGTCCTTCATCCCTCATTGCCTGGGGAACTTAAGTCAGAGGTCACAGGTCAGTGGCCTGAGATGAAATTTAGGTAGCAGTGTTGCTTAGTCTAGAGATTGTCTGTCCACCGTGTTTTGTAGATAAAATGGAAATATTTACTTTTTAAAAAGTATTTGGAAATTTTACACAAACTCCAGAGTTCTGTTTTCTTTTAGAAAATGACAAAATCTAGTAGCCCTAAGCTTCCATTTATAGACAGAAAAAGTTAACTTTTACCTATTCTTCCTGATAAGTACAAGTAAAATTCCTGGACAAGTAATGTGAAACAAACTTAAGAAGATGTCAAAAATTGGAGGGAAGAAGGTAGACCACTCAGGGGAATTAGGACTTGAGAAACCACACTCTGGGAGTATGGTTTTTCCTTATATATGCCAAGTCATTTAATGAAGTTGGAATTATGCTAACACAAAACCAGAGAGTGAAATCCAAATGAAGAAAAACAGACCAATATCCCTTATGAATAAAATGAAAAATTTCCCAAACAAAATATTAAAAAATAAATTCCAGTAACCTATAAGCAGAATCATATACTCTGAATAAACAGGATTTATTTATGAGATGCAAGATTGGTTTGATGTATGGAAGTCAATCAATGTTATCACCATATTAACTCTAAAGAAGAAAATCACTTATTCATAAAGATGTGATATATATATATGTAATATATATCATATATATATATGATACCAATACATATAAGGAAATTGACAAAAATTACACTTATTCATGATAAAAAGAAACCTTACAAATATAGAAATAGAAAATAGCCTCAAATTTATAAAGAGAATCCATAAAAACCCTAAACATAACATACTTATCAGTGAAAGACTGAATACTTTTACCTAAGATCTGGAAGAAGGCAAGAAAGTCTTTGCTCATTTCTAGTTAGTGCAGTAAGGCAAAAATGAAAGGAAAAATGCTCTAATTGCAGATGGCATGATTGTCTATGTAGGAGGTAAGCATGTTTACATGATACAAAACATGGGAACATCAAAAAATATATATTTACATATAGTAGCAATGAATATATGAATAACAAAGTTAAAAATACAATGTCATTTACAGTCACTAAAAATTGAAATATTTGGGTATAAATCTAACAAAATAGGTGCATGATTTGTATGCCAAAAACTACACAACACCAATGAAGGGAATTAAAGATAATGCTTTCCATGTTGTTATCATTGTGGACAACTGGGTAAAGAGTACAAGATGTCTTTTTATTATTTCTTGCAGTTGCACGTAAGCCTGCATTAATCAAAGAATAAAGAATTTAATTTAAAAAGATCAACCTTCTTGAATGAAATCAGTCAGCAGTGGGTAGTAACTTCCCTTTCTCTTAAGTAATTCTCAGCTACTATCAAGAATCTCTATCGCCAATCTGGATCCAGATTTTCTTGAGTCAGACCTCTTCCTTTGCTGGCTGTGTGTGGTTGTGGTAATAGCAATCTGGAACACATACCAGCTAGGGTGACTTTGCTCCCAAGTACACCCGAGGGTCACCAGGATTCAATTTTAGTTCCTGTAGGGTGCAAAGTAGGCTGCAAAATGAGGCTTGCCTGAATTCTGGTGTCCCCAGTTCCTACACCCATACTGCCTAACAGTAGGTTGTAAAACACTTAGTCCTTTCAACTCAAGGCAGCAAATACTTACTGGGAACCTCCAAGCTAGATAGTATACCAAAACATAAAGATATCCAAATCCAATATGGTATGATGAGCAATTAAATAGATTGCATGGAAAATGCAGCAGAACCCAGGCTTAGCAAAGGAGCAACAATGCCAAAATCAATTCTAGAATATGCTAAGTTAGCTTAAGCATGTGATATAATATCAATCTGTCATTCATTCAACAGACTTTCATCAAACACCTACTCAGAGCCAGGTGCTAAGGACATAAAACGGATTCAGCAGTAAAAAGGCCAGTGACTCGCATTTGGTTTTGGACTGTCTTTGGAAACCAAAGCTCCTCTGATGGACGGAAGTAAGTATAAGAGGAAGGTGAATGGAGAAGCATAGTGGAAACCAGATAAAGAAAAATACAAATAAGAAAGAACTGAGATGGTAGAAGAATTAATGGCAGAGACTTGAGTGGAAGGAAGGTCACTTAACAAACACAGCTTCGACCCAGATGTGAACCCAGCTCCAACAGCAAACTAAAGCCTGGGAGCACCCATCCATCTTTGGTCTTTGGTCAGGAAGGACTGTATAGCACCAGAAGTCCAAAAACCACTTCTGTGGGATCCCTTGAGCAAGAGTGAGCCTAGGGAGGAGAAAGGTCATTTCCTCCTGGGCAGGGAGAGGTGACAATGGGAGGTCAGCATGGATCAGTGCCCTGCCACATGGGCTAGGGGCCTGCGCGCATCATGGGGGCTGCTGAGGATGGGCTCAGAATGCAATTGTCAAAACATGGCGGCGAACAGACGCTAGGATCAGGCTCTCCCGCAAAAAATAGATTCTTGGGGAAAAATATCCCTAACTTTGAGAGCTGTCTCAACGAGAACCGGATACCCTACGCAATACAATCGACCCTGGGGGTGCTTTGGACTTATAAATAAACTGAAGAATCGGAGTAAAGAGAAGAGAGGGGACATCTAATCCCACACAAAGGAGGAGCAGAAAGGAGAGATGGGCGGACCAGCTCCCCCTGAGAGCCACTGAATACAAGGTTAGAAACTGCGGTGAGGTTGGAGGGCTCCAGCCAGCCGACTGGGAGCGCGACCCCCACTCCCCCACCCCACGACCCCCCTCTCTTCCCTGCGTGGCAGCCCTGAGGAGCAGGAAAGCGGGAGGGTCACTGTGTCCCATCCCCCACCTGGGGCTAGGTAACATCTCAAAGGGGAGAAAGTACAAGCAAGAACCTCCTCCCCTCTGTCTAGCCAGAAAAACCGGTTGGGCTGGAAAACCTCCTGCTGCGACAACCTCTTTCTGGGCTTAGAATGCAAATGAATAGGAGGGGAAAGATAGAATTTAAGGACTATTGACTCACAATCCCCAGAACCCCTCCCATACCTGTTGCAAAAAAATCTCCAGGATGGAATTTAAAGACTATTGACTGACAATCCCCAAAATCTCCTGTTGATAAACTCTCTGGCCACACCCTCCCCTGCAAAGTGTCAGCATCTTGGCACAC
>PVIJ01022417.1:0-16208 GCA_004024925.1 Scalopus aquaticus
AAAAAAAAAAAAAAAAAAAAAAAAAAAACTGGAGATATTTTAATGGACCCTATTTATTATCTGAATACACTTTCAACTCAAATTTATACTGAATTACCATACAGAATATGGAGAGACATGACCTCATTATCTTCTTCACGATATAATTTGGTTTAGGTTACCTGAAGAACAGCTTGGGTAAACCGGAATGAAATTACATTATTCGGCAGAATTACATTAGGCAGTGCGTTTTCTCATCATTGTTTCTATAATTTCAATTGGGTGTTCCGCAGTAATACTTTCTACCTTTCTGGGTGATAATTCTCAATGCCTCATCTTTTCCTCTTCCTCTATCCACATCTTCTTCAGCATAATGAGTCACTAGATTTGAGATCATCTCCCAATTTGTTCCACTTTTCCTGGCCATTTTCATGCAATCCCAAGACTAAATATCCGGTAGAAGTGCATGACTGGAACAAAACCCTATCTCCTGAGCTCTGCTACATATACTGGTAACCTGTAAGTTTTCTCTCCTCAATGGCTTACCTGTTGCACTACAGTTCCCGAGCTTGCATGTGTCATTTTAATCCCCAAATTGACTTTAACTCCTAAATTCTATATGTGCCGTTGTACAAGTCTAATCATAGAAATAGTGTTTTTCCTTCCTTCTGCAAATAGCCATATAAAATATTCCAATTTCACTATTTAAATATTTTCTGAACTTGTCTATTTTTTATTACCTCACTATGACTACTGTCAATGAAAAATTACACTGGAAAGATTTAAGTTGGAAATGATGACTTTATTTATTAGTAGTAATGTATTAATAAATAGACCAGAGCCTCCCTGGTGGTGCAAGGGGTTAAGCCTCAGCATTCTCCCTAGCCACTGCAGCACAAGTTTGATTCCCCCGGCCAGGGAGCTTCCCACATGGCACAGCAGACCTCTCCTGCCTCGCCCGCTGCTCCCCTCAGCAGTGTACTTCAGGAGATCTGCCTATTGTGCTCCCCACTCTGTCTCTGGGGAATACTCTCACACACACCCCTCTGGCTTACACCTCAGCTCTTGTACGCATAAATAAATAAATCTTTAAAAAAATAATTAACAGACCAGAACTTGGTCTGAATTCAACTCTACTTAAAAACAAAAAAAGCTGAAAATTTCCCAGGGATGGGGTGAGGGAGATTTTAGGCCATTTGCTAATTAGCTTTACCCAAAGAAAAAGTGAATTTTATCTTCATGACAGTAGATATTTTTATAACTTGGAGCAAAGGATCTCTAGAATGACTCACTCTCACAGTGAGACCAGAAGATAGGATCTGTATCATCTTTGATGATTCCATTTTACGGGACTGGCTTCCTGTAAATCTGTGCTACCTGGTTTTTCAGATAGTCCTGTTCTGTGTAAGTATCAATGAGCATTTAAAAGTATCTACATCTCGGGGCCTCCCTGGTGGCACAGCAGTTAAGTGCTATGCTGTGGAGCTGTCGGCAGCGGCAGCATGAGTTCGTCTCCTGGCCAGGGAGATTCCCACATGGCACAGCAGACCTCTCCTGCCTAGCCCGCTGTTCCCCTCAGCAGTGTATTTCCACTCTGTCTCTGGTGAACCCTCTCATCGCCCCACACCTCTGGCCCGTACCCCAGCTTGTATGCATAAATAAATAAATCTTTAAAACATAAAAATAAAAATATCTACATCTTGAAGGGTCAAAGAAAGAATGTATAGTTCTGAGTTTTATAAAGTACATGCTTTTGCAGAAGGGAATCAGGAGCCTAGAGTTGGAAGAAACCTGTCTAAATAGAGTATGGACAAGCTGAGGGGACTTTAGGACCATTTTGGTCAGTCTTGATTTGGGAATTTGAGTATGTCACTTGCATTCTCTTTAGCAGATTCCTGGATTGTCTGTTGCCCAATTTTGTAAACTTCCCTTTCTTAAGCTTCATGATATTTCAAAGTATAAACCTGCCCTCTGTCCCCATGCAGATATACATGATTTATTTCACATGATTTATTTCTCTATGAGAAATACAAATCCCTTAGCTCTCCATCCCTCTCCTCACCAGTGAATATCTGCTCATAGTTAGCAGCCCAGATTAGCTTAGACTTCACTGACATACAAGTCAAAGTGTAATTTCCCTCCAACATCCACCTATAACACACGGAGATTCCCATATAATGACATTTATTGTGCATGCACAATTTCTTATATAATGGCTTTTCTTCTCCACTCATTAAATCTCACTAAATCTCATTAGTGCAGGGAACATTTTGTTGTTGCTCTTTATTTAGTGTCATAATTGCATACATCATGCACTGCCTGGCACAGGCATATATATACTTAAGTGAAAAGGATAAGGAAAACCTTAATTTTATAAGAGTCTTCTTTTAGTTAGGTCTTCAATATATTGAACTAAGAAATTAAATTATTTATTTACTGATCTTCCTCTCTTCCAATAGTCATTTCTACTTGTGCTAGATAAATATTACTATAAATTGTTAGGTTATTGTTTGGAAATGTTCAGTGACTCTCTTCTACCTGGTACCTACTAAAATAAATATTAATTGCCCTGGTGTGTTTTTTTGTTTTGTGTGTGTGTGTGTGTGTGTGTGTGTGTGTGTGTGTGTCAAAGTCCTTCACAGTACCACTTATTCCTAGCACTATAAGGCATAAAAATCTAAGGTTACTGTTTATTTGCTAAGGAGATTCTAGTTAAGACTTTCCCATGATTATTTTCCCCATTTCTGAATTACCTACCTTTTTTTCTTTTCTACATTTTAAAAACAGAAATTCTTCAATATAAGTGCAATTCCCTTTAAGTCTATGAAGTTGTCTTCATAGACAGTTGGCCCCACTGACCTAATAATGACACAGTAACTCCTGTGTTTAATCTTTTATTCCCTATTTCTTTTGAAATTTTACCTGTTAAGGTCACAAAGTTCTCTCTCTATTGCGAAGCAGTGTACCTGAATATTTTTTAAAGATTTATTTATTTATGCATACAAGCTGGGGTACAGGCCAGAGGTGTGGGGTGGTGAGAGGGTTCACCAGAGACAGGGTGGAGAGCAGAACAGGCAGATCGACAGAAACACACTGCTGAGGGGAGCAGTGGGAGAGGCAGGAGAGGTCTGCTGTGCCATGTAGGAATCTCCCCGGCCAGGCGTCGATCTCACATCGCTGCTGCTGACAGCTCCACAGCACAGCTCTTAACTGCTGAGCCACCAGGGAGGCCCCTGTACCTGAACAATTTTGCCATTGTTTTATTCAAATCCTTTACTTGAATTAAATTTAGTGTCATTCCTTTGATTCTTCAAATCACTGTATAAAAATCAAGGCAGAGAAAATTAAATTTAAAATACCACTTATAACATTATCTTAATTTTCTTTTATTAAAGTTCTTATACCTCCTGAAATTTCATCCCAAGAATAATTGTTACCAAGTAGCTTCACATTCTTATACTTGTCAATGGAGCTATATTAAAATACATACATTTCATCCTGTATTGGTTGCTGGAAAGTTCTGAGTTAAAATTAATGCACAGTAACTAATCTTAAGTGCCTGGAATAATGTCTCTTGTTCCTAATCAGTTGTCTTACTTGTCTTTAGAAGCTATCTCTATACTAATTCTGATTTTAGAAAAATAAAAGAATAGCTACTTATATTCAAGTTTTCCCCAGTATTAAAATTAAAATCCTCTTACTAAATTTTTCTTGTCACCAGTGAAGGTAATATATCTTAGAATTAGAGAAGACAAAGATATCCAATATATATTTTTACAGTAATTATAACTTCTGTGACTTAAGGATAAATCTCTCTATGCTTCCATTTAATTATAGCGTATGACTTTTGCATTCATAAAAGTAGATTTCCTATTTTCTAAAATTGATTAACAATTCAAAATTCTATATGTGTAGGTTTTTATCATGCCACAGAAGCATGAATTTAAGTGACATATTGTGATATCCCTATGTGACTTACTTGCTACTTAGTGATCCTAGCTTCCTACCAAGTTTTAAATAGAGCATTTTCTATGCATTGATGCATTCGCAGAAGAAGGAATAGCAAGCCAAAAAGTTTTGAAGAGGAAATGCCCTTAGAGGCAAGTGTTTCTGAGATGAGAACAGGTCTGAAACTAAAAAGGCCACCTGTACCTTTATGGCACATAAATGGTTTTAAGTAATTTGACTTTTTACTTTGAGTAAAATGAGAAGTTATTTGAGAGCTGAGTCAGAAACTGACATGATATGACTTCTGTTTTATCTTTTGGTTATTTTTTTCTTTTTCAACTCTGCCTTTATTTGCTCTTCAGAAGACTAGCCATCTTTTACAAATATCACTCCCCAAATTTCTATCTAGAACTTAGTCACAAGTCATAAAGAACAGTTCACCAAAGAAATGTCTTCCAATCCTATGGTTTTCTATCTACTCTCTTTCCTCTCTTGTTAATTCCAGCCCCTTCAGGTTTTGCCTCCATTTTCAATATCAAGCTGTAAAAAATTGTACACATCAGCCTCCAAAAGCAGTGTCTACAGTAAATTTCTTATAATGCTTTCTGAAACTATATCTGCTACTTTCAAGGGTCTTTCTGAATGCTGTCTTGAAAATAGTCTAAATAGTAGTGCTATAGGAGGAAGCAGAAGTTAGAAAGCCATTGCTAAAATCTATTTGAGAAATACTGGAGACTGAGATGAAGTTTTTAAGAGTGGAGAGGTTAAAAATTGTTGATCGAACATATGTGGTAATGGGTAACTCAAGTGAATTTGAAGAACTATACACTCATTATGGGAGAAAGAAATCAAGGTTAACTCAAAATATTTAACTTGGGAGCTGGGAATGTAAAATTACCTTTATATTGATTGAGCAGATTGGTCGATGAGAAATGAATTTTGGATAGTCTAGTGTAAAAAGTCTACTAGATAACAAAATGAAAGTGTCAAGAGATTGATTTGAAATTTCCAAATTAGATTGGAAATCACCTCATGTTTCAGACCTTACTTCCCCCCAAAGTTTCTCTTTTCTGATACACTTGCTTTTAGGATCTTACCTTTTTTGGAATGTCACCACCCTGTTTAAAACCACAACATGTTTCTCAACTCCCATACACACTTCTTTCTTTATTTTTCCGCGCAACACTTTCTTCTTCTACTATCTGATGTACTACATGTTTACTTGTTGTTTGTTTCATCTACTAAGTGGTAAATTCAATGAAGGAGACAATTTCAACCTGTTTCCCCCCCCCCCACAATGATGTACACATTCTTAAAACAATGTGGGGGCACATAGTAAATATGCTAGAAATATTTATAGAATGAGTGACATTGATCATAAATGAGCTTTGAGAACAGGAGCATGTGCAAAAAAATGGGGGGAGAGGAAGTTGTTTTAGATCTAGCATTTATATCCAGTGAATAAATTATTCTGGTGGTCAGGAATGCACCAGCTCATTCCTGGGGACATGTTTGAGTGACAAGTCATAGAGCAGGTTTGCAAGGCAAGACTCTGCTGCCCAGTGAGCAGCCCTCTTGCTATTTATTATCAGTAATACACAAGCGTGATTGGCTGTGTGACAATGACAGGAGGAGCAGGGTCCAGGGGAGGCAAAGGGTAATCAACTTTATGGGGAATGGTGTTTGGGGGGAGAGGGAACATGTCAGCCATTAATACAGGGAGGACTTCCTGTGTAGGTACTTGGTGTAATTTCTGAGCAAATCCCAGACCACCTCAGACCATGGCCACACAATCAGTCAACGGCTACCAACAGGTGCCTCATGAGGTAGGCCCTTGTCTTAAGGCAGTCATACAGAGCCTTCACTCACACTGGTACAAAGAGAGGCCATACACACACAGGTACAGAGGCCCCAAGTGATAGAAAGGCCACCAGTGATTTGTCTACAAAATTAATAGAGTGTTTCTCATTTTCCAAAACAATGTTTTTACTAAATAATTAAACAACAGTTATTTGGAAAATATTTATGAGACTAAAATGTTTATATGATTCCTGGAATTTTGAAGCATAGAATTTCTTATGATGGACATCTGGCTGCCAAGTGCTACCTTTTCCTCATTCACTGAATTGTTGTCATTGAAAAATCCTTTTTAATGTTGAAAATATGACATAAAAAATAATGTTAAATTATTAGTCTCCAAGAAATATGAAATATATGCTTATTTATTTCTCTATTAAATATAGTGTAAATCAAATAATGGTTAAAGTAGTAAAAAAAAAAGAAATTCAAAGAAAAATCTTGTTTTAAATAATCCCAATGTTCTAAAAATTACCTTTGCACACTGAAATCACAAACTAAATTCAGACTTTCATACTCTCATTTTCAATCAATAAGTGATTATCAGCCTGTATTTTCTAGTAATGTGAACATGCATTTATTATAATTAGATGTATAGGCGATAGCATAATATATTTTTAAAAAGTTAATAGCCCAAATAGATATGAATGGACATAGACTATCAACATTTCTCTGTGTAGTCATTAGCTCTGTAGTTTAATGTACTCATAAGAATAGCTTCTTAAAATTGTTTCCCCACACGTGTCCTCTTTTCTTATTCTAAAATAATTTAGATAAAAATAGCATAATTTCCGTCAATAGACTTCCAAGTTTAAATTTTGATTTTGCCACTCATTGCTATGGACAATTTTGCAAGTTAGTTAACTTCTTTATATCTGTTTGCTTATTTTTTTTAATGGACCTCGTCACACCAGAGGGGTCTCTGATTTAATATTTGAAAGTAGCGGCTTATGGTTAAATGATCAAACTTAACTGATCATTATCATGATGATCATCATCAGTGCCACTATCATCATCGTTTGTTGACGGGATCACATAACAGCTCCTTAAGTTTTACAAGTTAGTAACATTCATTTTCCTGATTAGTACTCTTCAAATTTTACAGAACAATTTCTGGAGAGTCCTAGTCTGAGACTGAAAATTATTCTCTTCTGAGGAAAGCCCTTTGTATGAGCTTGTTCCTTGGATTCCTAGTTAATTTGAAGAAAGATGATACATGAGTCACATGCCTGCCCTGGTCCAGTTTTGAACTCCAGCTGGAAATAAAATGAATTTTATGTTGTTTCCTTGGATAAGTGACAGTAAAAGCAATATCTAGCTATAAGGGCATATTGAATGTTTTGGATGTTAAGATAAGTACACAAAATGTAGTACCACAAAAAAAAAAAAATCAATGCCAGATAGTTGCTAGGGAAAATAAGATTCATCAACATCCAAGAAATATTCAGGAAGCATTTGCTTATTTGATTCATGACTTGGGTCACTTGGAGTGCAGTCTAAGACATAGCATTGTAATATGTACAAGGAATATATAGTCAGCAGAGTAGAAATGTGAAGACATAACCATTTAGCTAATAAATTATTCACCTTCCACAATAATAAAGGGAAATGCATTGTATAAGCAGGGAAATTTGAGTAGGTTCTATAAACTGAGTAGGTAAGTAGATGCATTGACATTTTTCTTCATCAGTTCAGGGAGGTTTTATGTGAAGTCTTAATTATGTACTTTCAAAGCAACAATTTGGAAGGTTTTGATCCCTCTGATCTCCAGCTGTCATCAGTCTAGCTTTGAAATTAAAGGTGATAGAGTCGCTTTAGTCTTTCTTTCCTTTCTCATTGTAAGTAGAAGTGAAGCTAAAAATTTCTAACAGGAGAGAGTAAAGAAACTAGACAATAATGAAAAACTTCATAGTATCAGTTTACTTGAACCTTATAACTTTAAAAGAAAAAGATGTTCTAATATAAGTTGTAAGACATATTTACCTTTTTAATAGTTCTTTTTGAGATTGTGAGTGGCATTGATCTGTATTAGATCTCTGATAGAACTGTGAAGTTTTATATATTACTAAAATTAAATTTAATTGATGTCAATTTTCAATTCTTTCAATATCTTGTTTTACTAAAATTGCATGTCTATTCCTCTTTCATACATATGTGCCTTGGAATAATCTTGCCTTCTCTAGACTATTAAGCAATGGCATATGTAAAATTAGACAAATATGACTCTTTGAAGACTGGAATCATAGATTAGGCAGATGAAGAGTCTTTTTAGGGAAACTGAAATTAGCACAGCCTTTAATTTGAGGAGTAAGTAAATGACAAGAATGTACACTCCTAGTTTAAGTATCTTTCCAATTTTTTGGAAAGCATGCCTTTTTCTTTAACATATATATGTGTGTATATATTTATGTTTATTCATGTGTGTGACTCTAGTATATCACAATTGCTACTCTAATGGTGATAACAATAAAACATATATTAATATGTTTTAACATATTACAAACTTAACATGTAACAAACTATAAATTTTTAAAATATCTTCCACAACTGCCTTTGAGGTAGATATTGCCATCGCCACTCCAGAAATATAGAAAAAGAAACACAGAGGCTTTATGGGAGTACCCAGTATCATATAGTGTGAAGTCACAGACCTGAGGCTGACCCAGATATACTGCCTTAAGCACCTTTCTGTGCTCCTGTGCTTCCCACTGTACAGCACAGTCACCCTTCCTGCAGGCTAGGCTTTAGTTGGGATGATTTGAATAAAACCTGTCCATACTTCTGGGGGGAAAAAAAAAAAGCAACACTGGATTTATGGGATACTAGGACTGATAGGAAACTTTGGCCTCAAAATCTCATTAGAAATGACAGGAATCTTCACTTTGAACTCAAGTATAGGAGTTAAATCAGAGCTGTTATTACATCTGCTACCCACATGCAATGTTTACAATAATATAGTCATGACTGTAGCATTAGAATAGTGTGGTTCTAAGAAAGGAAGTTACAAATCACTGGCATTAATTTTCCTAAATGCTGATAAAGAAAGGGGATTTTATTTCCGAAGTATAGTTTCTGAAAATATGCAGGACTCCCTTGGTTCTGTTTGATTTTATTTTTAGAGGAAGCATACAGGAATAAACAAAAGAATATTGGCTTTAGAATTACTGTGTCTAGGGTGAATCCTGGTTCCTTTTATTAGTGACTATGTGATTCTTAGTAATTTATTTATTTCTCTAGGATTCTTATTCCTTATATTTCAAGTCAGATAATATTTATATGGAAGTATTGTAATGAGAAAGAATGTATATAAAGGAACTAGCATAGTTATAGAGATATAATGGGTGCCTAACACATGATCAGTTATATTAAGTATAGTATTTACAAATACAGTGATGTCTAATCATACAAGACTCATTTATTTTGCAGTGAATTAAGTATGAGCCCTCTAAGTCAAGGTGAGCCTGAGTGAATTAAAAAAGCCAAATGTTTATGTATTCAACTTATGGAAGGAATAGAGAAACAGGCATAAGAAATGGGAATGAAAGAAAGAGTGAGAGAAAGGAGAGTAGGAGAGTAAGAGAGAGATTAATTAGCTTCATTATTTTGGGATTTGAGTAGGGACAGTCCTCTACCAGGACTGATAATGTGCAATGAAATGAAGAATATGACCAAAAAAGAATATATATGGAAAAAAAGTATTTATTTTTGAGAACTTCAGATGATGAAGTACTTTCTAATTATTATATCAAAGACAAAAAAAAACAACAACAACAACAACAAAAAGCAGGAAACCTTTACTGTTGAACCCAATATAAAATAAGACAAACCAAGCCAACAAATAAAGCAATCAAGTCCGAAAAATTGACAAACATCAATTTTGGAAGATAGTAATTAAAATTGATAAGAAAAGCAGCTTTCCACCAATCAGTAAGATTAACTGACTCCACCTACTTTAGCCCTTGTGAGCAAAAAATGGTCCTTGGACATGAACAGGATATTCAAAAAGAGGACATGCACATTTACCATACCATGCAAATAGTTGTCCCAACTATCAGAGATCACAGAAATGCACAGTTATGATGAAACTATTTTCCTATTATATTTGTAAAAGTAAAAAAAAAGATAGTTTATATCTATCTGGAAAGTTTTTTTGAAAAATGGACATTTATACACAGTGTATGGGGGTATTATTTATATATATTATATATTCAGAAATTAATTTCCAATGGGAAGCTGGGAATTATGCCTTAAAAGTTTTTGTGAAAGTGCTTTCTCTTTGTCTTCTAGAATTTTTCCTCCAGATCCATTTGGAGAATCACAGAAAGATATTCATCATAGTCTACTCAATACTCATATCCAAGTAAACAAAGAATAATATATATATATATCTTCCTATACACACCCCCCCACACACACACATATACACACACATATATACAGAAATAAAAAGCTCTCAATAATCATTGAAAACTTGTAAATAGATTATATTAGATCTATATGATGGAATAAGAGATTTGAAATTGTGATGGAGTGGACACTGAAATAATTAACATATCTGATTAAAGGTAGCCACTGAAATGCCACTTTCAAAATCTTTGGTGTATTTTATAAATACACAAATACATATATAAAAGTATAGAAATGAAAAGTTCACCAAACTATACAGTTTATGTATAATCTTATAGATTCATTTGATCTAAAAAAGTAAGGGAAATATACCTATCTATAGTTTACTATCGATAGAAAAGCACAAATTCATTTCCCAATCTTTAAAAAGTTACAATAGTATAAATTATTTATACTTTTGCTGAATATTTAATGAAGCATGTCTTATTAGAACCTGATATTAAAGAAAGAGATTTCTGTTTTCTCACTTTTGATGGAAACCACTAGTTCTCAAACTGGTGAAACATTATTTTCCTTCCAAATAACAAATAGCATTTCCTCCTGATTGACTCTAATGTCGGGACCTTCAGACACAAACTAATAAGGAAATGGGATGAATGTCAAAGTGATAGAACTACAGTTTACTAACCTATTTTTCAGTCTGGTCCTAACTGGTAACGTAGAACTTTATCACTGCAGTAGCATTGCTAAATTATTATTGTTGCGAATGATTGAAAGCAAAATACAAGTAAAAAGGCAGACAAGCAGGGCAGATAATGCAGGCTCAGCAATCTGGCCTGCACAGGAGAAGCATTCTGGGCCAGTGTCCCCTGGCTCTTGGCCAAGACTTCAGCGAAAGGCAGGCTTCTGGACTGTTACATGCTGATATTGCATTTACAGGTTGCTGTGAGGTCTGTCCTGTGTACTCTTGGAAAAGTTTGCCTTTCCTAAATAGTTTGATGCTAAAATGTAATCATTCCTGGGCCTCCCTGGTGACACAATGGGTTAGGTCTCACCACTGTAAAGCTATCCACAACCACTGTAGCACAAGTTTGATCCCAGGCCAGGGAGTTTCCCACAGAGCGCAGCAGACCTCTTTTGTCTCACCTGTTGCTCCCCTCAGCAGCGTACCAGTGGATCTGCCTGTTCTGCTCCCCACTCTGTCTCTGAGGAATCCTCTTACCTGCCCCCCATACCTCTGCCCTGCACCCCAGCTCTTATGTGCATAAATAAATAAATCTTTTAAAAAAATGTAGTCATTCCTTAGTACCCAGGGGAACTGGTTCCAGGACCCTCACTGATAACAAAAATCCAAGGTTGCTGAGTTTCTTATATCAAATGTCATAATACTTGAATACAAACTTTATATGTCTTCCTGTATACCTTAAATTATTCTAGATTACTTATATTATCAAATATAATGTATAGTGCATGGAATAAAGACATGGAAAA
Source organism: Scalopus aquaticus (assembly GCA_004024925.1). NCBI lineage: Eukaryota > Metazoa > Chordata > Mammalia > Eulipotyphla > Talpidae > Scalopus > Scalopus aquaticus. The sequence goes on from PVIJ01022417.1 coordinate 11,623, forward strand.
AAATAGACCTAACTACATAGCACACATTTTCTATTTGGATTGGTTGAATCTGAGACTATGGAACTGACCAGTCTTTTTTTTTTAATAAAATGATACTGATGCTGGGTGGTAAATTTTTAAGATAAAGTTTTTTCTCCTTATTTTTTCACTTTGAATTGTGTATGTTTTGCCCTTAGTGAAATAAAATAATTTCCAACATATACTTTATCCCCATTAAAAAAAAAATTGACAGTCCTATAGAATTGCATGCTTGAGTGCCTTTGGAAACACTTTCCTATCTCATCTTTTACTTTGAAAATATTCTTAATTACTATAGATTTCATTTGTGAGTTGCTCTGTTAAGGCTGCAGTAGAAATAATATATATCTCAAAGGTTCTTCCAAACACCCTGGAGTTTCATTACCTTTGTAAACATACTCAGTGAGGCCTTAACTTTACTATGTATTTGTTCACATCACAGACCGCTTCAGCTGTCTCCTGTCTCAATACTAAGTTCGGCTCATGCGTCAGATGCTGGCTCTTAAGCAAAGTCTCAATTCTATTTCCTGAAAGGAATTTTACTCAAAATAACCTGGTATGCTGCTTGGTGCCTTTCTCATCCAGATGTTTACCTCTCCAAATTCACATTCAGAAGACAAGGAGAATTATGTTTTGTTTCTTTAATTTCAGTGTGTTCTCACCATATGGATTTAGTTTATGTACATTCCGTGTCCTTAGTGATGATGCGGGGTGGGTGTTACTACTGGCCTTTTATTCTGACGATACAGCAGCAAAGTTGGGTTTTATGTGTTTTCAATCCCCTGCAGTAATTGTAACAAAGTTTTACATATATATTCATATAAAATAGTTTTTATGGAATTGCCTAAAAGAGGAATGAATTACCTGTATTGTGTATAGAGGGAGGAGTCCTTTGACATCTCACAATGCAATACAGAAAGAAGTATTCATATATTAAAACCTAGTGATACTTGTAGCATTATGAATTCTATAGGCAGTGTAATGATACATATATATGAGCAAGCTGTTTTTAGTTCTTAAGCTTAGTATCTTTGAGAACTGTTTGAATTGTCAAAATAACATGCCTACATTGTGACCACAAGGGAACCCTCTCCTACATTCTTTTCCCTTTTTCTCCTTATAGTAAAAAAAAAAAAAAATGAAAGAAAGAAAAACAGAAATGCAAACAATGGCATTATGCTATAAGTAAGGAAACAAAATTATTCAAGCACTGTACTGTCATCTCATTGCACAGAAAAGCTGTAATCTCTTCCAGGTGCCCTTGAACTGTACTCTGGGAATTGCTATGGTCTAAGTGATTGGAATGACAACTGGTTAAATTATACTAACAGGCACCAGTACTTAGTTTCCTACATGGAAAATTTGTGCTGAAATTAAAATAACTAGCCCAAAGTAGGCTATCCAGTTAATGAGATATCCATCTCAGTGCTTTCTCCATCATGACATTTCCACCTCATATCACTTTATCCTTCTCTCCTTCCTCATCTATTTTCCCAGTGATTTATTTCTTATTAACATAATAATTTTGCTAATAATTCTGAATAAATATACAACCATTTGTAATGAATATCTAATTTTATTCTTGCTTGGCCTATCATTTAGCTAACTTGTGTGTGTATGTTGAAATATAAGGCTCAATATTGGGAGTCTCATAAAGATAGTTTGAAGGAATTCTTCTCTAAGTTCTATTTTTATTTTTCGCAGATTTCTTCTCTTTGTAAATTCTAATGAGCAGCACAAGGAAGGCATTATCACTTTCTGATGGAGGGGTACTTGATATTTCTTATTTTTCATTTCTTTTTTTAAAAAAAAAACTTTTTTTCCCGCCCCCTAGAAAAAACTTTTTAAAAATATAATAGATATATAAGAAACTACTCACAATTAATGTAGATAGCTTGATAAATTTAGGAGTTTTTTCCTAGTTCTTTAAAAATTTCCTACAGTGAATAGGTTATAGTTTTTTGGTTTATATGACAATATAATCTTATAGCTTTCCCCTTCATTATGTACACATCAAGTATCCCGTGCCAATACCCTATCACATTACTCCTCTATCCCCTCTTCTCTTGCCACCCCCAAACATCTTCCCCTCTGATAATCACCATATTTTTTCAGAGTCTAGGAGTTTTTTTTTTTGTTGTTGTATTTAGGCAGTTTGCTTTCTTTCATTATCCAGATTTCACAAAAGAGTGAAACCATCTGCTAATTATCTTTCACATCCTGACATTGCACTTAACAGAATCACCTAAAGATCCATCCATATTGTCCCAAAAGGCACAATTTCATCTCTTTTAAGAGCTGAGTAGTATTTCATTGAGTGTAGATATATAGATATAGATATATAGATATAGATAGATAGCTCACAATTTCTTTTCCGGTCATCTGTCATTGGGCATTAAGGTTGATTCCATGACTTGATTATTATGAACAATGCTGTTATTAACATAGAGGTGCATAAATATTTTCATGTTAGTGTTTTTATAATCTTTAAATAAATACCTAAGAAGTGGTATTGCTTGATCATATGACATTTTAATTTTATAGTTTTTTAAGCAATATCCATAATATTTCCTGTAGATGCTACCCCAATTTGCATTCCTATCGACCATGAGTGAGTGTTTTATTTTTTTCTCTGTGCCATTACTGACACTTGTGTCCTAATTTTTGGATATAGGCTATCTTCTCAGGGTGAGTGATAATCTCATTGTGGTTATGGTTTACCTTTCCCGTATAATAAGTGATGTTTCATTTGTGTGTGGGGGCCACTTGTAAGTCTTCTTTGGAAAAGTGCCTACTTAGGTCTTGTCCATTTTTTTTATTGGGCTGTTTGATTTTTATGTTGTTGATTATATTCTTGTCTGATGTGTGATCTGCAAATATCTTATCCCAAGTTGTCTTGTTTTTTGTGTTTTTAATTGGTGAGTTCAGTCTGTTCATATTTATGTGATACGTGGGGCATGAACACCGCCATTGCATTTTTTTTAAAGATTTTATTTATTCATACAAGCTGGGGTACAGGCCAGAGGCGTGGGGCGGCGAGAGGGCTCACCAGAGACAAAGTGGGTAGCAGAACAGGCAGATCAGAAATACACTGCTGAGGGGAGCAGCGGGCGAGGCAGGAGAGGTCTGCCGCGCCATGTGGGATTCTCCCTGGCCCGGCGTCGAACTCAAGTCGCTCGAGTTGCTGCTGCCAACAGCTCCACAGCGCAGCGCTTAACCACTGCGCCACCAGGGAGGCCTGCATTTTTGTTTTATGGTTATTGAATTTTTTGTTCTTTTGCTGTGTATTTCTCTTTGCCTTTTCATTTGGATAGTAATCCCTAGTAATTGCCTCATTTTAATTTTTTTTCCTAAGTGCCTCTGCTCTAGGTCTTTGGGTTTTAGTTACTGCAACTATATCTAAAATAGTATTTTTGTTTTTTATGCTTGTATCAACTTGTCATCATTTGATTAGACAAATACTGATAATTTATTTCCTCTCCTTTATTGGTTTGTCTCATTTTGTTTTTGTTGAAGTTTCTTATTCTGTATTACTATTTATCACCTTGCTTAAGCTTTTGTGCTCTTTTAGTGGATAAATTATTTCAAAATTTTTAATAGAGTGAGTCTGATATTGGTAAGCTTTATTATTGTTTTTATTTATTGGGGGTAAACCTTTATTTCTCCATTTTATTTGAATGATACTTTGTAGGATAGAGTATTTTGGGCTGGAATTGTGAATATATCATTCCTGTCTCCTCTTCTGAAGAGCTTCTGTTGAGAAATCTGATGATAGCCATGATTGGGGTGCCTTTGAACGTTACATAGTTTACCCTGGCCAACCTTTAGTAATTCTTCTCTATCCTTGACTTTTGATAACTTAATGATTGTCCTCATGTTGGTATCATTGTACTTCCTGAAATTCTATGTTTAGTTCCTTCCATAGGCTTGATAAATTCTCAACAATTTGTTGTTGTTTTTGTTTGTTTGTTTGTTTTTGTATCATCTGTCAGTTCCTTTTTCTGTTTCTTTGCCTTCTAGTATAGGCAGCATTCCCATCTCCTCTTCTAGTGAATTCTGACACTTCTCAGTTTCCTAATTTTTACTAATTCTAATTTCTCTCTACTTTTCAAAGTGGGTTATTAATGGAATTTTAGCCTCATTATCATTTTTTTATGCAAGCCAGCCTCCTTTTTATGTTTTCAAAGGATTTTTTATTGAGATCATTGTTTTTCATTAGCAACATTACTGTTTGGAGTATTTGTATAAGTTTAAATCTCTTTGTAAAAAAATAAAATCTCTTGTGTTTCCTGTTTAATTTCATTAATGCGTAAATATGCATTTTGATGAATTTCATTGATTTTCTTCATAGAAGCTATTTTAAATTCACTGTCCATTATACTTCCCATTTCTGTGCCCTTATGTATGTATCCTGGATATTTATCTTGTTTATTCAGCCACAGTTCTACCTTTTTTTGACATTTGTGTTTTTCCACTAGGTGGCGCTGTGATTCTCATTTTGGAGTTGTGTTTTGTTTCTCAGGAATTCAAGTTGTGTTTGGCGAGATCATCTTAGGGGGGGATTTGGG
>PVIJ01022418.1:0-16203 GCA_004024925.1 Scalopus aquaticus
GTTGACTGTTTGCTAATAAAGAAACTGCCATGTTTCACTTCTTCCTCCACCACCCAGCACCTGATCTCCAGAGTTCTTCCTGTTTTCATGTTCTTCCAGTTGTCATGGGTTGGAACATGTGTTCGTTAGAACTCTGGGCCGCCACGACGCTTTCAGTTAAGCCATCCCGGACACAGGGGTGTGCTGTGGACCCCAGGCCAAGGCCAGAACCAGGCCTCCGGCATGACCATCAGGGACTCAAAAACCACAGAGAGCCTCTCTGTTTTACTGCACTTCTCCTTTCTGAGTGGGGCTCAAGGTCTCCTCAGCTGCTCTAGTCCATGGCGGAGAGCAGGCGTCTGCAGCAGCTTATGCTTGCGCGATCCAGTCATGGGGAGAAACTTAGAATCTCAGTCCCAAGGCAAATTCGTGGGGCTGTGATTCCACTTCAGCAGTTTGGGTCAGATGTGTGGAACACGGTCTATGAACAAGACCTCTAAGAGTCCTGTTACTGTGACTACGTGGGGGTGGGAGTGGAGATAAAAATACTTCTCAAAGAAATAGATGATGGGGAAAGCAGTGGGGGTGGAGTGTGTTCTGGGTAACAAGACAACAGATATTTATGACTAGTGTGGCCCTCACCCAGAATAGCTTAAGACAAGTTTACTCCAGCTTCATCCTATTCTTCTGATCATTCTTACAATGTGGTCCAAGGATCGCGAGTATGAAAATTGTCATCCTCAGAAGTTCTGTGTCATTAATTCAGGATAGACCCATGTGGTTTATCTTGACACTACAGGTTGATTTTCCCTTCTTACAAAATAATTTTGTTCAAGGATGATAGTGCATCCAACTAAAAATACTCATTCCCAGACTCCCATGTAGCTATGGGTGGCCACAGGACTTAATTTTGACTAAGGAGATGTAAGTAGAAGTCAACTAGGGGTTTCTGGAAATGTTTTTGCTTTCCTGATACAGTCATCATCTGGGCCTCCTTGGTGGCCTAGGGGTTAACTTTCACCCCTGTGTTCCATCGCTAGCCAGGTTGCTGACCCACACATGGCACCGCAGACCACTCCTGTTTCACCTGCTGCTCCCCTCAGTGGTGTATTTCAGTAGATCTGTCTGTTCTGCTCCACACTCTGTCTCTGGTGAATCCTCTCACCCTCCCCCCCGCATGTCTGGCCTACACCCTAGTTCTTCCGCGCAAAAATAAAATCTTTAAAAGACAAAAAAACCTGATACGGTCATCACCCATTTCTCCTCTTCCTCTTTCTTCTTGATGCCTAGAACTCAAATGTACCTTCTGGAAGTGCATTCAACCAATATTTATTGAATATTTGCTACCTGTGTATCCACGTATTGTTCTACATACCGGACAGACAAAAGCCCATGTCCTCACTGAGCTTACGTTCTAAGGGGGAGCATGATTAAACCAAAATATATACATAGAAATATTGCTTGCCAGATGGTGATAAGTGTGGTTGAGAAAAATAAAGCGGAGGAGGGAGTCAGGGAGTTTCATGATGAGGGTTGCAGGTGTAACGCCCTTGCTCAGAAGACGACATCTATGCAAATTCCGGAAGGAGGTCAGAAGTGGACAGCGCAGATATTCAAAGCAGAGGACTCTGGGGGAGGGGAGGCAAACACACCGGGTAAATGTGGATGTGTCAGGTTTCTTCCAGGAGCAGCAGCCGAATCAACACCACGCACAGCCTGTAAACACGGATGGACCAACCGGAGACCTACATCTGATGGGGTATGTGCTACTGTACCAGCCTGGGACCACCCGGTGGTGCAGATGCACCCCTGCAATGCAGGCCAGTGTGAGGGGCTTTACTGGGAATTCGGATTGTCAATCTGCACCTTCAGGTGATTCTAGTGAAGATGCTTTTGGTCTGAGGCTCTGGGTTCCAGCCATTTATGATGGAGTCATCCTCGCAGTGAGTCTGCCCTTGATCAAGCACAGCATGGCCACCTGCCAGTGCAAACACCAAGGCTGCTCTCAAGGAAGGCCAGGCATGGTGCAGAGCCTCTCAAGGGCACCTCGGGGCCATGGGAGCATCTGGGTCCATTCCATGTCCCTTCTTCACAACTGGGTGGAAGAAGAGACTGGGTGCTACCTTGTTTGGGCTAGAGAACCACAGTGAGGGCCTCCCTGGTGGCCCAAGGGGTTAGGTCTCAGCACTATGAAGTTATCTGCAGCCACTGCAGCAAGTTAGACTCCTGGCCAGGGAGCTTCTCACATGGCACAGCAGACCTCTTCTGTCTTGCCTGCCCCTCCCCTCAGCAGTGTGTTTCAGTCAATCTGCCTGTTCTGCTCCCCACTCTGTCTCTGGTGAATCCTCTCACCTCCTGGACCTCTGCCCTACACCCCAGTTCTTGTATGCATAAATAAATAAAAATAAATCTTTAAAAAATAAAAGTAAACCCAGAAAAGGAAAGTGATTTCCCTAAAGTCACACAAATGGTTAACAGGCATCACTTCCTTGTCAGACACCATGTTTATGTTTTTGTTGTATGGGTTTTTCTTTAATTATAAAAAGAATTTAAAACTAACGGAACAGGGGCCTCCCTGGTGGCGCAGCGGTTGAGTGCTGTGCTGTGGAGCTGTTGGCAGCGCGCGATGCAAGTTCGATGCCCAGCCAGGGAGATTCCCACATGGCTTGGCAGACCTCTCCTGCCTCGCCCGCAGCTCCCCTCAGCAGTGTGTTTCTGATCTGCCTGTTCTGCTCTGCTCTTTCTCTGGTGAACCCTCTCGCCGCCCCACGCCTCTGGCCTGTACCCCAGCTTGTGTGCATGAATAGATAAATCTTTAAAACAAACAAACAAACAAAAAAACCTCACAGAACAGTTGCAAGAATCATACGAATTCTCAGAGGCTCTTCACCCAAAGCCCCAGTTCCAATTTTTCCAACTCTCCCAAGAATGACCTTTAGAGCAAAAGGGCCCAGTCAAGGGCCAGTTGCTGCACTGAGCTGTCACGTCCCTACAGTCTCTTATCTCGAAGAATTTCATATGAAAGAAATTGGATAGAGGTTTTCCCACATTTAGCCATAATTATAAAAACTTACATGATGTTAGTACTGATGGATGGAGATGGAGCAGAGACTTCTAAACTCTCACTAAGAAAAAAGTTTTTCAAAGAAACATTGACCTTTTGCATTTATGTTCGGGGTCCCCTCAGTGGGTCCTGCAAGTGGGGAGTCGTGGGGCTTGGGCTTCAGTAGCTTCATAGTGATCCACCTCAATCCTGTAGGTCAGGGCAGAGCTTTTATGGCGTGATTCCAGGTAGAAAGTAACTTTGCATTTCCCTTTGGTACATTTGTTCTGCTCTTTCTGCTCTCCCCTCCATACTATTTCACACCCCAAGCCCTCATCCCAAAGGATTTTCTCCTTCTTTTAAATAGAACAAAATGGACAAATATCACCATAGAAACATTTATTAATGTAAAACTTAAAAAAAAACTGTTAATACATGCCAAGTCAGAAAATTTAGAATAAATAGGTACACATCTGTGCGTATGCACATGCAGAGGAAATGAAATAATACCTAATTTTAGTATTTTGACCTATGTATTTTGGGAACTATTAAGAAGGGGGAACACTGGGCCTCCCTAGTGGCCCAGTGGTTAAAGTTTCAGTGTTATCAAGCTATCGCCAGCCACTGCAGGCTGAGTTCCATCCCCGGCCAGTGAGCTGACCCACATGGCACCGCAGACCTCTCCAGCCTCGCCCGCAGCTCCCCTCAGCAGTATCTTTCAGTCAGTCGCCTGTTCTGCACCCACTCTGTCTCTGGTGAATCCTCTTACCCCCCCCCTACACCTCTGGCCTGCACCCCAGTTCTTGTATGCATAAATAAATAAAATTAATCTTTAAAAAAAAAGAGAGGGGACGAAGAGCTGCCCAGCCCACCTTGTGACCGTGCCCAGCCCCTGTTCACAGGCACCATTCACTGAGGGGTGAGCTTTTTAGTATTGCTGCTTTGCAGGTGATGGGCGTGTGTTGGCAGATTTGTATGTGCACAGACACAGGTGTACACACATCAGCTACTGTGTAGAGTGTATATTTCGCTGACAGGTACTTCCTTCCACAGCCATGTGTAGTGTCTGTCCACAGAGGACAAGAGGAACAGTTCCTAGAGTCTACATATTGTAAACATTAGAATACAGAGACCCTATGAAATGAAGTGGGGGGGGCCTAAAAGGGAGCCCCTATGTGCTCAGTGAACAAACTACAAGGTCCAACACAACTGGTGTCCCTGATGGGACTCGGTGTTGCTTCCCAGCTCCCAGGGGAGGAAGAAGGAGGTCCTCTTTACCCAGAAGCAGTCCCCCAAGGCAGTATAAGGGGGTTCTGGCTTTCATTCTGGAGAAGTGCTTGTGTGTCTCTCCAGGATACAGTACTTGCAAAATTGCCTTGTTGCTGTTTCCAAATAAACCCATTTTGTTGGTAGAATAAATGATTGCTTTATATTAACAATATCCACATATTCATAACTGACTGCACAGATTGAAAATCCCATAATGAATTGACTTTAGCTTCTGCAGACTTGGTACTGAACAGAGGAGGTACAGTTTACAATCCATTTATGTAGCTGGAGGTTTTTTAGACCTTCAAGTATAACAATTCCTCCATATGGTCAGCACCATTCAGTCTACCTGTGAGAGGATAAGAGATGAAGTGTTTTTTAATACCAGTGGAATGGGATTGGGTATCAGTGTCTGGCTCTGCCAAGATTTCAGTCTTGCAGAAGACACAAATCCCACAGGCTATATTCTTCAGCTTCAGCAGCCACCCTTTCCTCCAGCTGAAAGAACAGACGTTCATTTTTGATGCCCAGTCTGTGTGACCTCCCTTTTCAGCCAATAACTACCCTGGAATGTAGCTGATTAAAGGTCATCTTTATTTAAAAATAGACAAAGTCTGGTGACTCAATTAGGCTGCTCACACAGGAGGGAATTTAAGTGCATCCAGCCTTCTTCCCTACTTCCCTCCCTCCTTTTCTTTCTTCTTTCCCGCTTCACCTCCTTCCCTTTCAAGAGCCAGTGGGCTTATTGGTAGAAAATTAATGATTTCAAAAGAAAACATAAAAAATAGACTATTTTTTATTTTTGAGAATGAATCAAAACATATTTTACTTGTCTACATTTCTTTTAAGATTTATTTTTGTTTATGCATACAAGAACTGGGGTGTAAGCCAGAGGTGTGTGGGGGGGGTAGAGGATTCACCAGAGACAGAGTGGGGAGCATAACAGGTGACTGACTGAAACATACTGCTGAGGGGAGCAGTGGGCGAGGCAGAAGAGGTCTGCTGCGCCATGTGAGAAGCTCCCTGGCCAGGGATCCAACTCATGCTGCAGTGGCTGAGGATAGCTTCATAGTGCTGAGATTTAACCCATTGCGCCACCAGGGAGGCACCTAGTTGTCTACATTTTTAATGAAAGATGAAGAACACAAATAGTTAAACTTAGAAAAAAGGACCAACTTCAGTTCTGCAATTCAGCAGCTTTTGTGTTCGGTTGATTAACTCATGTAGGAGAGAGTGAGAGGTAGAGAGAGAAAAATGGATTTGCAGAGAAGCGATCAAGACATGAGAGCTCCCTCCAAGGACCTTGTCTGCGAAACACCCTACTTTGGAAGGACAAGCCCTGGGAGGGAAGGCTGAGGGGTGAGTAAGAGACTGTGAGCTCCAGCAACTCTCTCCAGCTCCAGGGCCCAGCGAGTCAAGAAAAGTGCAAGTTTACCTTTGAAACCCTTGAAGGGTGCAAGAATTTCGATATCATCCCTGCAAAGAAAAAGTAGATTTTCTGTTTCTATGATTGTTTAACTTCTGAAAATGTATGCCAGCACAAGGCTATATTCCCGGGGGCTTCTGTAAGCTTGGCTGGCATTGGGAGGCCTGCCTTGGGGCTCAGACATTTCCCTGCAGGTCTGCCTGGCGTGCTCAGAGGAGCAGTCTGGCGCTCCCTTTGATCTGCAGAAGCTGCGTGACTCATCTTCCTTCTTGCAGAGATCAGGGCTGGCTGTGTCACAGCACCGGCAACCTCCAGTTGTTCCCAGCCTTTCCCCTTGTCAAATTAAATCCTTATTTTGATAGCATTTTATTCCACTGGTGCAATGAAGGCAACTTAAAGGAAGAAATTGATATTTGCACTAAGTGCAGTAGGGGAGAGTCATTCTTTGTCCCCAGCCTTTCGCAGCAACAGGAGCCCCAGAGACCAACCAAAGTCCTGACACTCCCCCCCTCACCCCTGGGAATTGCAGAGCTCCCATGCCGCCCCCACTCAATTTGCTTTACAAAGGGAAAATAAATCTTAGTGAGCTATTGAGAACCTGCATTCTATCTGAAGAAGGGGGAGAGAAGGGTAGCAGTGAAATCTTTAAAAAGAGACCTACTGAGTAAAGGGAGGGTATGATAGCTGAAAAAATTCAACTCAAACACCCACGCACCTATACAAACCCCTGTTGCCAGCTAGAACATGGAATCCAGTTTGGGGAATGAATATTTATAATATTCTTCATTTCATCAATGAAGTGAAGGGTGATAATCACGGTGTTTCAGAAATGGCACTTCATTCTTGCAGTGGCCATTTGCCCAAACCTACAAAATGTGAAGCAACATGCTAAGTGCCCTCCCATCAGAGCCCAGGGCTCTGCCTCACACTTCCCTGCTGCTCCCTCCCCAAGCACATCTTGCTGGACTGAGAGAGCAAAACTTTCTTCTACCTTCCCTCTGTCCTCCCTCCCCTTGGTACATTCTCCGCACAGTAGCCAAAGAGACATTTCACAGAAAAGAGTTGATATTTAAAATGTAAAATAATGACATATGAGTGAATCCTCTTAAAGCTCTTTAATGGCTTTTCATTGCATTTTAAAACTGGACTTTTCACAGTGGCTTCCAAGGTCCTACATGATCCAAGACCTGTTTATTTCAATGATAATCTTTTTTTTTAAGATCTATTTATGTATGCATACAAGAACTGGGGTGTAGGTCAGAGGTGTGGGGAGACACTCATCAGAGACAGAGTGGGGAACAGAACAGGCAGACTCACTGAAACACACTAATGAGGGGAGCAGCGGGCAAGGCAGGAGAGGTCTGCTGCACCATGTGGGACTCTCCCTGGCTGACTATGAACTCTGTGCTGCAGTGGCTCTGGATAGCTTCATAGTCTGCAACTTAACCCGTTGTGCACCCAGGGAGGCCCTGAATTAATTCGAAAGATCTAAGTGGATCTATAAAAGGATTTATGAATGATGAGCATCCCATCTAGCAAGTAGAAAAGCGCTGCAGGAAGGTTTTTATAGTCAGAAAGAGGGTGGGACACGGTTATTAGCAAAATAAAAGAAATATGGGGGCCTCCCCAGTGGCGCAGCATTTGGGCTCTGCGCTGTGCACTGTGTGTTAGACTGTCTGCAATGTGAGTTCGACTCCCCACCAGGGAGATTCCCACATGGTGCGGCAGACCTCTCCTGCCTTGCCCGCTGCTCCCCTCAGCAGTGGGTTTCCGTCAACCTGCCTGTTCCGCTCCCCACTCAATCTCTGGTGAACCTTCTCGCCGCCCCACGCCTCTGGTCTGTACCCCAGTTTGTATACACAAATGAATAAATTAAAAAAAAAAGAAATATTATTTCAGGCTAAGCCATCTTCCACTAGGGGAAGGCAGGGGTCTTACCATCCAGATTACTTCAAAGATGCTGACTTGGAAACCCCAGATTGATTAGTTTAAAATTCCACTTTTTGGGAGAGGGTGAAACCACAATTCAGTTAAATGTGAAGTCTTGGTGGGACTTGGCATGAAGGACTCCATTTTGGGTTTCTTGTTTTCCTTCCTTCCCTCCTTCCTTTTTTTTTTTCTTAACAGATTTAGAGATCTGTATTTCAACAAACCCCCCAGATGATTCTGATGAAAATGAAAGTGTGAGAACTGATGGCTTACAAATGATTATTGCTTCTCTCCCTCATTCCCTGTCCAGCATGTAAACATCAAGAAAATGAGTCCTTCTGTCTTGGTCAGCTTAGTACTACCAGTACCAAACATATAAAATTGAATGAATGATTGATCTGACAACTTCAGACCATGTGGGAGAGACTTAGCAGAGAGCCCAATGGAGCTGGATCCAAGGGAAGTGCTCACCACCTTTCCACTAGAGCTTTTACATGAATGACATATTGATTTTGCAAGCTAGATAAACCCCAAAAAAGTCCCGAGTTAAAGAAACTCTTAAAAGCTGTGGTTCAAACTGGACTCCCTGCTGGCTTAAGAGGTTAAGTCTCAGTACTGTACAGCCGAGCACTGTCAGCACCCACTGCAACATGAGTTAGACCCCCGGCCAGGGAGCTGACCCTCACGGCGCAGCCAACCTCTCCTGTCTCACTTGCTGCTCCCCTCAGCAGTGTATTTCAGTGGATCTGTGTGTTCTGCTCCCCACTCTGTCTCTGGTGAATCTGCCATGCCTGCATCCCAGTTCTTGTATGCATAAACAAATACAAATAAATCTATAAAAAAATCCAAAATTATTATGGGGCCTCCTGAGTGGTGCAAGGGGTTAAGTCTCAGTACTATGAAGCTATCCGTGCCACTGCAGGATGAGTTTGATCCCCAGCTAGGGAGCTAACCCACATGGCACAACAGACCTCTCTTGCCTCACCCGCTGCTCCCCTCAGCAGTATATTTCAGTCAATCTGCCTGTTCTGCTCCCCACTCTGTCTCTGGTGAATCCTCTCATCCTCCATACCTCTGGCATACACCCCAGCTCTTGTATGCATAAATAAATAAATCTTTAAAAAAAAACTATTATAATCACAGTTTGGGAGCTGCCAGGTTGTTACAAGGTCCTTCGCTGAGAACCAGGTTCGTAGATTTTATTATATTAGAAGATAAGGATAATATCCTTTTCAGTTCTGGGAAGCTCTTACATTAATACCACAATAGGCTACTCATTGACAAAATGACTTTCTCTTCCCTCAACCTTTCTGCTTTATATCAATCCTGGAATCAGAAAAAAAACAGCTCACCTCTAAACCAATTAACCCTGTCTCCAGTAGTTTCTAAAAGCTTTCAAATAGAAAAAAACCATTTCGACCCCCAGCACAGAGCAGGGAGGAAACACTATCTTTCCAAAAGACATTGAACTCACATTCAGGCACAGTTCTTGGATAGAGCATTTTACTGCAAAAAAATATTGAACTTGAGAAAAGGTTAGTTCAACACCGAGAACAATGGGGAAGGCCTTGGGAATAATAGGCTGGATTGAAGCAAATACAATGGGCCAAGCAAGCAGGCACCATGCAAAGTATTGGGATTACAAATAGCAGAAGATGGGGCCTCCGTGGTGGCCTACGGGTTGTCTCAGCTCTGTGGCATGAGTTCGATCCCCAGCCAGGGAACTGATCCACATGGCACAGCAGACCTCTCCTGTCTGTCGTACACTGCTCCCCTCAGTAGTGTATTTCTTTTCTTTCTTTCTTTCTTTTTTTTTTTAAGATTTATTTATCTATGCATACAAGCTGGAGTAGAGGCCAGAGGTGTGGGGCGGTGAGAGCATTCACCAGAGACAGAGAGGGGAGCAGAACAGGCAGATCTACCAAAATACACTGCTGAGGGGAAGCAGCGGTTGAAGCAGGAGAGATCTGCCACGCCATGTGGGAATCTCCCCAGCCGGGCATCGAACTTGCATCGCCGCTGCTGACAGCTCCACAATGCAGCGCCTAACTGCTGCGCCACTGGGGAGGCCTTAGCAGTGTATTTCAATCTGCCTGTTCTGCTCCTCACTCTGTCTCAGGTGAATCCTCTCACCTGCCGCACCTCTGGCCTGCATCCCAGCTTTTGTATGCCTAAATAAAATACATCTAAAAAATAAAATAGGGCCTCCCTGGTGGCGCTGTGGTTAGGTGCTGTGCTGTGGAGCTGTCGGCAGCGGCGATGTGAGTTCGAAGCCCAGTCAGGGAGATTCCCACATGGTATGGCAGACCTCTCCTGCCTCGCCCGCTGCTCCTCTCAGCAGTGTATTTCCATTGATCTGCCTGTTCTGCTCCCCACTCTGTCTCTGGTGAGACCTCTCGCCGCCCCACACCTCTGGCCTGTACCCCAGCATTGTATGCATAAATAAATAAATCTTTAAAAAATAAAAAATAAAATAACTTAGAATCAGAAGCCCCCCTGTGAAAATTATGTTTTTGATTTCAAAGATTCACTGTTTCTACCAATATAAACCATTTCAAACTTGGGTTTGGTGGAACAATTCTCACAGAGTGAAATTTGTTGGACTGCTTCTCAGGTTTGAATCTTCACTTTGAGTATCTAATAAACTCTTTGTCTAACTATCATAGAGGCATTATTTCCGGTTAACACTGTGATGGATTGCGGTTCTCAAAAAGATAAAAATCAGACTCTGTGACAAGAACTTAAGTCTAAGATGGGTGTTGGAACTTGATCTCAGGAAGTACCTGAAGGGAGTGAGGAAGGAAACAGAAGGGAGGAAGCCAGGTTGAGTCATTAAAGAGGAGCCCAGAACTCAGCCCACAGGGAGCCTCCAGGAGAACATGTCTCAGAGCTGTCCCCAGAGAACCCAAGCCTCTGGGTTATTTATACGCCAATTTCTTTCAGTTATTGGCTGAGAGGTGAGTGTACTAACACTCTGGCAACTGTTGTCTGTTTCAAGGGTGGATTAAATTATGCACCTATGGGAGAGAAAACCAGCAGGTACAGGGTTGCAGGTGCTATTAGGAAAAACCCATCAGAGCGCAGAGAGGTCCGTGCCAGGGGAATTGGTGCTGGACACCAGCACACCTTATTCCCCTCCGTCTACTTGTCTTGCTTAGTAAGTCCGCTCTGTCACTGGTTTTTCAAGGTGGTAGCCAGTAACAATGTCTAAAACGAAAATTAATTGAGGTGAGTTAATAAAACCAGCTTCAGACCCTATTATTGAGCTGGCCCTGTGGCTATACTGATGTGTATCATCTTCCACTTCTATTATTTTTTTTTAACATTTATTTATTTATGCATACAAGAATTGGGGTGTAGGCCAGAGGTGTGGGGGTTGGTAAGAGGATTCACCAGAGACAGAGTGGGGAGCAGAACAGGCAGATTGACTGAAATACACTGCTGAGGGGAGCAGCGGGGGAGGCAGGGGAGGTCTGCTGCGCCATGTGGGAAGCGCCCCGGCCAGGGATCAAACTCATGCAGTGGTTTGGATAGTTTCATAGTGCTGAGACTTAACCGCTTGTGCCACCAAGGAGGCCTCCACATTCATTCTTGGTGGGTTTTTTGTTGTTGGGTTTTTTTAGTTCAGTGATCCCCTTGTTGTCTATCCGTTTTCTTTGTAGGGGCACTGGTCATTGCCCTTGAGGCTGGGATGATCTTATGACTTGATTTGACCAATAAAAATGGCAAGAGTGATAGTATACCAGCTTCAGAGTCTAAGCTTTGAAAGACCTTGTAGTTTCTCCCTTTGCTGTTGAAATGTTAAGATCTCCACATATGGACCTGGTCTCATCCAGTAACAAGAAGATAAAAAGCCAAAGTGGAGGTATACCAAAGCGTCCCAATGCCAAATGTAAGACATTTAAATGATGCCTCTTGGACCTTTTAGCCAGGCAACCTGCAGTTGAATGCAGAAATGTGAATGAGTTCAGGCAAACCCAGAAGAGGATCCACCCAGCCCTACCACAGAATCATGAGACAAAGCCTCATTGTTGCTGGAATTCACTGGTTTGGGGTTAGTTTGTTACAGAGCAGTTAGTAACTGAAGCAAGTATTTCTGCACTACCTCCAGTCAATGGTTGGTTGACAGTTGCTCCTGGAAGCATTAAGGTCCTGACTTTCCTGGCCTGCACTGCTCACAAATCAAGCATGCACCAATGATGGGAGTAAAACTCACAGGCAGAGAGTTCTAGGTAATTGCTAGAAGGAACTGTTAGCATATACAGGAACACAGAGTATCTGGCGGATATGATGGTGACAGACAAATTTGCTGCAACCTCAGAACTTCTTTTTTCTCCAACTTGTGGACAGTATGTGGCGTGGAGGTCGGAGGTATACAGGAGGAGGTTTCCGCAAGGATCCAAGAACACGGGGGTTGCTGGTGCCTCCAGGAGATATCATCACTGAGGGGGGCAGTTCGCAGAACGTAGAGGTGGGGATATCAAAAACAGATGGGGAACTCCCTTGTTCTTTATATCTTTCCTAACTGTATAAGAGCTGGAGTTTTCACATCCTGCTGTCAAACTCATGGCTGGAATCCCACAACACTTGCTCTCAGATGCCTCTCTGCTCTTAGTGGGTGAGCTCACTTTTTAGCCCTTGTTTGACTCCTCACTAGCCTTCTACCAACCCAATTGTCATTGCCACCTTTCAGCACTTAGCCTGTTGCTCAGTCACTGTTCCCCAGCTTCCTAACAACTCTAGGTCCTGTCCTGCGTCAGTCTAGTTCATCCAGCATTTCTACTCTATCCCGTATCAGAGTAAATGTTATCTCAGCAATGGGACGCCTAACCCTTATAGAGCTGTTAAAAAGAATTTGTTAAAAAAAGATGAGGGCCTTCCTGGTGGCCTAGGGGTTAAGTCTCAGTGCTACTACCACAAAGGCCAACCTCAAAGACGTGAGTTCAATCCTAGCCAGGGAGCTAACCCATATTGGGCAGCAGACCTCTCCTGTTTGACCCACTGCTCCCCTTAGTAGTGTATTTCAGTAGATCTGTCTGTTCTGCTCCCCACTCTGTCTCTGATGCATCCTCTCACCACCCCCAACACTTCTGGCCTACACCCCAGTTCTTCCATGCAAAAAAAAAAAAAAAATTTCCTGTGAGAGATGAAGTTACAGGGAATTTCTGGTGTGATTTTCTCCATTTCTGCATTGCAAGGGAGATTATATTTAACGTTGCAATAGAAATAATATTCCAGGTTGCAGAGATGGTCCCAGGTACTAGAAGTTGTGAATTAAGATTTTATAACATCAGGCCTCCCTGGTGGCGCAGCGGTTAAGTGCTGTGCTGTGGAGCTGTCAGCAGCAGCGACATGAGTTCGATGCCCGGCCAGGGAGATTCCCACATGGCGTGGCAGACCTCTCCTGCCTTGCCCCCTGCTCCCCTCAGCAGTGTATTTCCGTCCATCTGCCTGTGCTTCTCCCTACTCTGTCTCTGGTGAACCCTTTCACCGCCCCATGCCTCTGGCCTGTACCCCAGCTTGTATGCATAAATAAATAAATATTAAAAAAATTTTTTAAAAAAGATTTTATAACATCTTGGAAGGTTAGGAGAAGTATTTCTTTTGTCTAAACATTCATAAAAATAAAGAGAAGCAAACTCTGTATATCTACTAAGATGAACGGTGCTCTTATATTTATAATTCAGGAAGTAGTTCTATAAGAGACTGACCAAAAACATTTACATCCAGTTTATTAAGACCACAAGAGCAAAAATCACCATGTTTTGTATTTTGGTATGCAAAAACACTCAGATGCAAAACAAAAACACACACACAAAAACCCCCACTTTAGAAGAACCCCTTAGTTTTAAACCAAACTTCAGAATACCTAGTGTATTATTTACCACTCTTAAGAGTTGCAAAAATGGGCCTCCCTGGTGGTGCAGCGGTTGAGCGCTGCGCTGTGGAGCTGTGGAGCTGTGGAGCTGTGGAGCTGTTGGCAGCGGCGACGCGAGTTCGACGCCCAGCCGGGGAGAATCCCACATGGTGCGGCAGACCTCTCCTGCCTCGCCCACTGCTCCCCTCAGCAGTGTATTTCTGATCTGCCTGTGCTGATCCCCACTCTGTCTCTGGTGAACCCTCTCGCCGCCCCGTGCCTCTGGTCTGTACCCCAACTTGTATGTATAAATAAATCTTTAAAAAAAAAAAGAGTTGCAAAAATGGCAAAAAGAAATGAATTGGCTTAATTCTCCTCATCTTAATATTTTCCCTCTTATGATAACAAGTGAACAAGCATCTACCATGTATTGAAAACTTCCGTTTATTCCATCTAATACTCAGACCGTTATCCACTCTGCCAATTAGTTCTAGTTTAAATTCATGACCACAATCTCCAAAGGAGTCTCAATGCTGCCAAGCAACCCAACTACTCTTCCTGGTATGTTCTCTCTCCCATTCTCCAAAGCAACTTTTTCACACATTTTCGCCTCTCATCAAATCTCTGGGATCTTCCTCTACTTCCTCAGTCCTGCCTCCTTCTCTTTTTTCTTCCAGGAAACTTCTTCACTTCAGTCCATTCTATTCTTTATCATGGACTGACACACCAAACTCTTCCCTCTGCCTTAGGACTTTTGAAATTCCCTTTCCTTCTAATTGGAATGCTCTACCCCCTGCTCTTCAAAATACTAGTTTTCCCCTGTTTTTCTTGTATCTGTATCAGTTTGGATGACAAATCCTCAGAGAGGCTTTCCTGTAGTCTGAAGATGCTCCCACTCGGTAACTCTAGCAATCAGGCATTTATCTACATCTGATATGGTCTTGCCTGTTTATTTCTCCCTCATCTCCACTAGTATAGCTTCATGACAGTAGGGACTTACATATTTGGTTTACTTCTATTTTCTCAACATCCATATCTGAGCCTGTCACATAATAAGTACTCAGAAATGAATATTTATTGAATAAACTATGCCACTGAAAAAAAAGTACACCTGAATGTACTTCTTTTTTTTATAGATATATTTATTATAAACATGGTCACATTGCATGACTTATATACATATATATATATATATTTTTTTTTAAAGATTTATTTCATTTTTGCGTACAAGCTGGGGCGCAGGCCAGAGGCATGGGGCAGTGAGAGGGTTCACCAGAGACAGAGTGGGGAGCAGCACAGGCAGATCGATGGAATTACACTGCTGAGGGGAGCGGCGGGTGAGGCAGGAGAGGTCTGCTGCGCCATGTGGGAATCTCCCTGGCCAGGCATTGAACTTGCATGGCAGCCACAGGCAGCTCCACAGCGCTGCGCTTAACCCATTGGGCCTCCAGGGAGGCCCTGTGATCCTGCACTTCTAAATCATACACGGTGTTATAAACCAATGTAGTTACCTCTATAGAAAAAGGAAAAAAAAATGGGCCTCCCTAGTGGCACAGGGCTTAAAGTCTCAGTGCTATCAAACTATTGCCAGCTACTAAGGCATGAGTTCGATCCCAGGCCAGGGAGCTGACCCACATGGCACAGCAGACCTCTCCTGTCTCTCCTGCTATTCTCCTCAGCAGTGTATTTCAGTAAAACTGTTTGTTCTGCTACCCACTCTGGTGAATCCTCTCACCTGCCGCAACTCTGGCCTACACCCCACTTCTTGTATGCATAAATAAAAATAAATTTTTAAAGATTTATTTATTTATGCATACAAGAACTGGAGTACAGGCCAGAGGTATGTGGAGGGGGAGGGGAGAGGATTCATCAGAGACAGAGTGGGGATCAGAAAAGGCAGATTGACTGAAATACACAGCTGAGGGGAGCAGCCGGCGAGGTAGGAGAGGTCTGCTGCCCCATGTGGGTCAGCTCCCTGGCTGGGGATCGAACTCACGCTGCAGTGGCTGTGGATAGCTTCATAGTGCTGAGACTTAACCCCTTGCAGCACCAGGGAGGCCCTAAACAAATTTTTTTTAAAAAAGGAAAGAAATTGATTGAAATGACATTACATTATAACATTACATAAGTTTCAGGGGTGCATCATTATAAAACAAAATTTGTGTATACTGCATTTACCCAATTTGGGACAGATTGAGGAAACTGAAGATTAGAGAATATAAAATTCTCTGAATTAGAGAATTTAAATAAAATCGCTTAGGTCCACACTGAAAATCAGCGACAAAACTGGCACTTGAATTGAATTCTTTTTAGGTCTAGGCTGTATCCCCTTCTCTTGCTAAGACAAACATTTAAAAATATATTTCGCCTTGGGGGAGTATTTGTGAATGTGGAAAGCATTTAAGACAACTTCAGAATGAATAGTGAAATTCCTCAGGCAGAAAACTATGGAGATACGAGGACATCTGCTTGGACAAAGCTTGCGGTAACTAAGGAGCAGCGCAGCCTGGCTATTCCCAGCTTGCGCTTGGCTGGCCTCCAGCTCCTCTGCCTTCCTTCCTGCTTCCTACATCCCTGGGCCTCTGACCACCTGCATTACAGTATAGTTTATGCTCTGGTTTTGCCTTCATGCCCATGAAGGGAGCTTGTTCATGCCTATCAACAGTATCCAGATTCACTCTTTAAAAAACCTGGACTAGG